>BGPR01015375.1:0-36839 GCA_013235015.1 Araneus ventricosus
TCTTATCACCCCAGGCTTCTCAAATTTTTCTATGCTTGAATGGGGTATTGAAAGAGATGGGACCACAAAATCTATTTTACTTAACAATTCGATTAAAACATTGATGCATTGAAATAAAATCTTCTATAACTAATATAATATTATAATCTTATATAGTGTATTACAGGGAAAACACTTGAAACATAATACAATTTCAATCCAGGCTGACAAATATTAAACCGAACTTTTACAGAATCCAAATTCGGACACACACAACTAGAAAAAATAATCTAAAACTGACCTTCTCTCTGAAAGAAGACCTCAATGCAGATAGCATTAAAATGCCCTAAACCAAAGGGGGGTGTAGTTTTGGATCCTGTGGTATCTCTAATTGGCAGTAAGCACATTCTTATCAGCACTCATTGTGGCGACCGCTACCCTCCCCAGCTAATCAATCAAGATGTCAAACCAAGGAAGGGGGAAGAAAATCGGAAAAATACGTTTCTCGCACTTTAGAGACAGTTCACAAGGGACGTAAATATCCGGGCTGACCGCTTTCGGCATGTCTCCGACCACACGTTGAAATGCGTGTTTCCCGCTTATGGTGTAGTCCAAGGTCGACGTAGAAATACGTGTGAAACACTCAGAGGGCTAAAAGGAAATCAACTCTTAAGAGTTTTATTTATTAATAATATGAAATCTAATTTATTTAGAATTAATTTTTAGAATAATTATATTTGTTTTAATTATGCAACTCTTATGTATTTGTTTATTTATGCACTTTCATAATATTCTTTGAAAGCTTTATTTGAAGAGAAATATCTGAGTTTCTGAGGCCAAAAAAATTATTCTGTTCTGATTTAAAATAAAGTTGATTCATATATATATTGTTGCAAAAGTCTTTCTGTGGGTGTATAGTGTAAACAGTCCAACACGCAGGATAATGGATAATGAAGGTTTATTCACAAATGTGCAGAAAAAACACGTTGCATAGGTAACAGGAAACAATAGCTATTGCACAGATCACCAATGTAAACAGACAACAATTCACAGGTAATAACAGTTCAGCACTTTGATATTTAGCAACACAAACAGTCAGAAAATTACTAGTAACAACAATAACTGCACTTTCAATAGCGCTCAGCTCGCCAGCTTCCTAGCTCGCACTGCGGACGAAGCTCTAAATTCGTTCCCAATGGATCAACAACACACTCCGTCATCCAAGCGCTCTCCTTATATAGTTTCCCGTAAAATCTTTATATATGTATATATATAAAGATTTAACAATAATTGTGCTAGGACATGCAGTGTCTTCACTGTAGCGAGCGAAGCGAGCAGTGTTTGCGCAGGAAACCTGAAAGGTTGCTTAGCAATCCTCCTGGGGGTTGGTAAGCTTTAGTATATATTAATTGGGACTAATTGGATAAAAATTTAGATTTCAGAAATTAGAAAATTAGACTTCAGCAGCCCATTTATTTACTCAAAAAAAATTGCGTCATTTAAAGCATTTTTGCAATACATAAGTACAAAAGAATTAGGCGAAAAACTTAAAAACTACGAAAAATAACAGGAGAAATTGCTGAATTACAAAGGAATTAAAACAATCGGAAAAATTCGAAGATGCTTATTTATGTTCCTTCATATTTTGAATATCATGGCATGTTTCCCCTCCTAACATGAAATTTTCCATGGTACCCAGATAAAAAAAAATCTGCAGTAAATCTGTAGAAAATTTTTTTTGAAGTTTTCTTAAAGATTTCTGCATAATTTTTGAAGACAGAAAAAATCTGCATTTTTTCTTCAATTTAATCTGCTGAAAATCTGCAGAAAATTTTCGTATTATATTGTTCTCTAAATATTCTGCAGATTTTTTTGAAGACAGAAAAATCTACATTTTTTTCTTCAGTTTAATCTGCATACAATCTGCAAAAAAATTATTTATATTTTTTTTCTTTAAATATCCTGTAGATTTTTTAAGACTTAGTATTTTGTCTTTAATTCAATTTGCAGTTATTTAGCAGATTTTTACAAAATCATTAAACTTGACCAATATCTGTTGATTTTTTGAAAATTTAACTGCAATTTCATAATATCTGTGTTTCTCTAAATACATATTTTGCACCATATTCTTTGATATTGCAGCTTTATTTTCCAAAGGATATAAAACAAAATTAGAATGTAATTATGATTATTGTTTAATTCTACAGCAGATAGGAGTTTGAAAAAATTTCCCAATCGAAAATTGTCTTAGGCACAAAATTTTTTAAATATGCCACTGAAAAAATGAATTCTAAATTAAACTTTAAAATAAATATTTGAGGTTTTTCCATTTTAAACTTTTAATAATAATTTATTTAATTTATTTCCAATTTATTTAATTTATAAATAAATTTATTTAATTTCCAATTAGTTTTCCAACTGTCTTTCTGACTATCTATTTTCCTCCAAAAAGAAGGGAAAAGTGGAACTTGGGCCCTTTGGATGGAGAGAAGGCTTACCAGAAAGATAGAAGGTGAAAACGAATTTATTGAAACAGAGAATCTAGATTATTGAACAAAAATATTACTATTCTCATCTGTTACTTATCTCTACGACTTTGAAACACGTATTCTGACCTTGGTTGATTTTTACACCAGTAGATGGCTCCACGAGAGCAATGGCGATGCTAAAACTAAAATATATTTATTTATTCCCCATCAAGTGTATTCCGGCGCGGCGTTGTGTTTAGCGTTCTTGCCTGCCATCTATAGGAACGCGGGTTCGAATCCCGGACAGCATGAGATTGAAGTTTTGTCACAGTCTGAATCGACAGCGTACAAGTAAGTTGAATCACAAATTAGATTAATTAAATTAACTGTCTTGACTGTAGAAAAATCTGCCGAAAATCTGAAGGTATTTGGAACATATTTTTTTCAGATATTCTACATTTTTTTTTCTGAAGAAAATCTGAAGGCATTTGGAATATAATTTTCTTCAGATATTCTGCATTTTTTTCTGCAGAAAATCTGAAGAAAACATGTTCCAAATACCTTCAGATTTTCTGCAGATTTTTTTAGCTCGGTATTTCTCCCTAATATCTTTTATTTTATTATTGCTTTTTAATTTTTTGCATTTCATTGTGTTTATTATTAATTATTATATTTACCCATATAAAAGAATGTGTCAAGAAAGGTCCTTTACTAATTTAAAGGGCTGGTCAGTCATACAGAAACAACCCATTTTAACAAATGAACATGGAGTCGAAAAAGCAAAAGGAAAGCCACTACGGTGAATTAAATTTAAGAAAAGTATACACCATATAAAATGTATAATATAGGTTTAATGTATTCCAGTCAAAGGAATAACAAATTACGAAGTGTTTATCGCTTCAAACAGTAAATCCTTTGAACACTTACTTCAAGCACTATTTGTTGACAAAACTATGTCTTATTTGTCATTATCATATCTTTCAATGCTGCGCATAGAAGGCGGTTTTGGGTTATTGCGTTTCAGGAAATTTCTATTCCATTAAATCTGTGTTTTACATTTTATCTGGTGTATCCTTTTCATTTACTTAATTCACTAACAAAGTATTTCCGACAAACCCTTTAAATTTGTAATCCCAAAAATTATAAGAATTACAGTTTCTTTGAAAACACATTTTTAGGTGTTTTAATTAAAACAGACAAATTGTCTAGTAATTGATCGTGAAAAATTATCTTTTCATATAAAAGAGCACCTACATTTTCTTTTTCAGGCAATATGTCCATCAACAATGCCATAGATCTCATTGACTCTGGCAGTGCCTTCCGAGCTACCATTCATTGGTTCATATATATTATGGCCGCTTTTTCTGATGTTCAGAAGAAAGTTCGAAAAGTGATAATGGAAGCCATAGGTTCAGAAAAGACACCAGATTATATGGATATGAGAAACATGTCCTACACAAATACAGTTATATTGGAAATGATGAGATGGAAGACCATACTCCCCCTGAATTTAGTGCATTAGTAAGAAAAGCGTTTGCTCCTTTTTGTAGCATAAAAGAGTGCATTAACTTAAGTTTATGCTACACATACCCAGATAGCAATTTTAGTTTGAAGCAAAGTTGCAGCACTCTTGCCCTGCAAATCTGCAAGCTTGCAGCAAGTTTGTCACTGCAAGAGTGCGAGCCTGAAACAAGTTATTGCAACCATACAAAGTCACCACGCGTCGAACTTGCAGAAAGCTTGTTGCGTCAAAATCATTGCAAACTATAGCAAAAAGGCAGTACGTAGAAGAACCCCCGACAACCCGCTTCCTAAATCTGTCGCCTTAGCCACTCAGGCAGCTAGACCTCGATTACGGAAGACAGATGGAGTTAATAAATCGCGCATCTACACGTTTTATTTTAAACTGTCTTCTTGATTTTATTAATTTTTTAAAATTTTGGGTTGAAAATATGATTTGAAGTCGAAGTTAGAGCGATTTCATCTAATAACTACGTTTTGTTAGTGAAATAAATTCTGAAATTAGGGTTCAAAAGCAATTACTTTTTAAAATACGGCACACAAAGTAAATTATTATTTTTCAAAAAACTGACTATTTTTTAGGTTTAATTTTGTTTATGAACATTACAATTTCAACATTAAAAAAGGTGATATATAGTTTTCTTTACCGTGCGCGTTATATATTTAGTAAAAAGATGGAGAATTTTTCAAAAATAATTTTTTTTTATAAAAAGACCTAGCTAGGTCTAAAAAACTAACCAGTTAGTTTTTTCAAATTATTATTGATTTATTGAATTAATAAAAAGAAGGACGGTCTAGGAGATACTATTAGAAATCGATTGCGTTTTTAAAACAGAGACCAAGATCAAAACCAGATATATACAACTGTATCCAGGTCGTTGTGTGTAAGTGTGCCGTGTATATATATATATATATATATATATATAGGCTCTGTTACTTTTCACGAAGTTCGTTGCAAAGTTGTAGCGTCAAGTTTATCATGAAAAGCTAATATCAAGAAAAATCAAACTTGCTGCAAGTGTACATGCTAACTGGGTAATGGCCTTGGAAGTCAATATTGGTTTCAAAAATGTTCAAAAAATAACTCTGAAACTTTTGCTCTTGATTTCAAAGTAGATAATTAATATAATTTTTTTCCAGATTGATTCCTTTGTATAATTATGAATCTTGATTGTGATTTGTAAAGTACAACTGAGTTTTTTTTTTCGATTTTAATTTGAACAACTGTCAGATGTGCAAATTTGGTTTGGTGTTTATTTAATCTTCGTCCGATCCGATATAGAAGTTGTGTGCAAATATATAGAAAATATCTTAAAATTATTAAATAAAAAAATTCTTTAATCATATAGCTGTTAACTGCTTAGAAACATGTATATGAATATAAATTAAAGTGTTAGTTTTCTCATTGGATTTCAAGTATCAAATAATGAATTATAAATTTTTATTTCAACTTACACATTCTTTCCAAAGTATCCTTGTCATCTTCTGTCTAAACTAAACAGTTATGAAAATTTGTTAGAGTTTTATTTCGATAAACATATATCTGATTATATGCATGTATATGAATTAAGCATGCTAGCATTTTAAACTTCAGGATAATGTCTCTCATTTGTAAGTACAGTGTACGTTCAAATAGTTAAATGTTTTAAAATTAACTAATAATTGTAATTTTTAATGCAAAACTCGATTTTTAACTTTCAGTTTCGTGTTAGTGAGTAAATCCCTATAAGTACAACATATTTCACGATATATCCACTATGATGCAAATATATTCTGAATGCCACACAACATCGTAAAGATACCTTGTGAATATCGTAGAGCATCTTGTGCTTATAGGGGATATCCTATTTCTGAGAACCATGACATATATTGCAAAGACTTTTAATAAGTTCTGATCTCTATCTGAATCAGTCGTTTCACCAGATTCAATTTCAGGATATGGGCTCTTATATGAGAATATATGAATGTGTAATATTTTCCTAAATAATAACATTTGTAACATATATTAAAAATTGCGATTTTATTGAAGTTTTTAAGGATAAACTAGTATTTAATTTTCAGTGTAGTGCAACTGCATGAAAATCTCACTTTAGCCAATCATTACATTTAATGCGGTTATTATTCTATATTTACAGTTCTCAGGTTGCTAGTACAGCAGACGGATACAATTTACAAAAGGTACAATCGTATTCACCAACATCTGGGCTGAATACTATGATCCAAGGTATTGGGACGAGTCAGAAAAATTCAAGCTGGAAAAATTCCTCAGAAAAGAGGGAGAGTCTGTGGTAAAATCAAGTTACTCCATGCCATTTTCCTCAGGTAAATCATTGTTATGTCATTATCTCTTAAGAATAGCTTTGAGAGACAATAAATGTTAACTGGTTTTACATTGTTTAGTTCCCACTAGTTTCCTTTAAAACACTGAGGCAATAAAAGTAAGAAACCTCCATCATACCCAAATTAAGCCCCATGAGAAACCGAAAGATAAATAACTTCGAACTCTTAGTTATGCTCCCCAAGACAAGAATCAACACTAAAATTTAAAATATTAATCGAAAAATAACGAAACTTCAAAATGGAATTCCAAAGACGAAAAGTAGCTCTGTTGTAGCGATTCAGAGTGTCAGGATTTCCACCAAGGATCACTGTACAAGGGTGTTTAGTGTTGAGTGTTGCGTTAAGCGTTGAGGTCTTCGTGTGTCGTGAAAATGCGTAAAATCCAAAGAAACACCAGCGGAATGTAAGGAAGAAGCCTCTGAGGCCACAGCCACATGAGAGGCTCATCTACGTTGTCTTTCGACGGTCTTCAGCCCAAGAATTATAGACAGGATGCCGAATTACATTGGTGGTCTATCTCAGCTCCTTCCGTCGTTGGATGGGAACTCAATAGTTGTATTTCGACGGTCGCCATTAAGGAATAGATACTGACGTATTTTGTAAGTGGATTGATTGCACGGTAAACAATCGCTTTGCTGCAGATCATCGTTTCAGTTGATATTTTCCTGTGTTCTGTTCGTTAATTATTGATATTTAAGATAATTACATCAAGAATTAGATGAAGAAGGTGAGTATTCTGTATTATTATTTTAAAGCTTTAAAATTATCTGAATATAATTTTAATTCAAATAATTGTTATTTTTATAATTAGTAGATCTAATTTTAATAATCTAATAATTGTAATTTTAATAACATAATATTTGTAATTTTAATAATATAATAACTGTAAAATTATGAAAAAAACTAAATTGTAAGAATATTCTAATCTAAAGTCTAATCACCTGAAAATTACTGCTAGCTGTTCTTTCGCACTTATACAGTCCCGCATTACAATACCACTTTTCTAGTTGCATCTTCAACTTTAGATTAGAGTGTTTTAAATAAAGCTATGGACATTCTATAATACTCACACATTGTCAGGGTATTCCTTCAGCTCACTTTGTAGAAGTGTAAATTTTCCCTTTGCTGTAATTTCGCGTACAATAGGATATACCCATAACTTTCTTTGACGTCTTCTATGCCGTCAGGAGAAACTGATAACGCAATTAATGTATTAACAGCATTTTTATTTACTAAAAAATTTGTTTATTTATTGTGAGGATCATGTTGCACAAGTGGCGTAACTTGGGTATAGCAGATCTGAACGCGTCCCGGAAGCAAAATTGAACTTCCAGCAGAAGCGCGTATGTGAGAGATGCAATAGATAAAATTTCATTCTATATCTTTTTACCAGAGGGTGTTACAAAAGCATGACATTGGATATTTTTCCTGTTCCTTTTAAGGAACAGTTAGTCGTCATTTGGAATTCGTGGCGAGGACTCTACGAATCTGCTATTTGCATTTCAAAGATACAAGCGACCGTTAAAATGTAGTTGCTATAACAAAATGAGAGAGATCTTTCAGTAAACTAAAGCTGATACTTGCATACCTCTGAGCTTCAAAGGGACGAAAAAGACTCTGTGGTTCAAATCTTTTGAGCAAAAGCTGAAAACAATTGACTTTAATAAATGAATCAATTGATGTTAAAAGGGAAATTACATTTTTATTTTCGTAGTTAATTTGATGATGGTGAATGCATCTTTGTTGTGAAAAAGGGGCTTCTACCATTCACAGCCACATTTTGGTACATCATTAAAGTTTTCATGTGCTGTTAGAAGAAGGCCTCTTCGCAGAAGAGCCCTTTTAATATCAATAGCAGTTCTCTGCTAGATATCAGAAGTCCCCTTTTAACATAAATCAATTCAAATTTATAAACACTTGAACTTCGTTTTCAAGTAAGAAATAACTTATTTATATGTTTCAAACATATCAAAAGTTTCACACACTCTTGCACTAGAAAACAGAAAAAACAACTGAGATCTCAATAAAAAAACGCAGTTATGGGGCCGGCCGTGCTTTGGATATGGTCGCTGAGGAATAAGGCCGTCGTAGAATAAAGGCGAAGAACGGCTCGTTTTTTCTTCTACTGAACAGAAGAAAATTCTTTTGCACAGCTGCCAAAGCTTGAAAATACTCCTGAAATTTGAAGAAAATCAAAGCCCCGCCTCTTATAGCTAGCTACAAGTGCTTCAGGATAGGTTCCTCCTCCTGTCCTCTTGAAGGTTTATCAGGAGAGACTTCAGCTCCTCAGCATCTCCAGCAGGATGGGTCGAAAAAGTCGAATTTTCGAGTATCGAATTCTAGAAGGACTCAAAAGTTCTCTGCTAACATGCTAATCAACGGAAAAATATTTTAAAAAAATTTAGAAGTTGAATCTTCAGTTAACGCAAATGGCATAAAGCATGGAAAAATGACAAATGCTACGGTTTTCGATTTCTAATAGTCTTTAAATACTTGATTTTAGTTGCCTGGTGAGAAAAAAATTATATTTGAAAAATTTGCGCAACATTTTGAGTTCACATGAAAGATTTAAAATTTTAGAATTTACCTGAAAAATTTAAGTTTTTTCTGTTTTATCGTATATTTTCCCTTTAGTTATAGCTAACATCTTAATTTTTAACTTAATCTAAAACCCTTGTAACTGTATCATGTATATCAATAGATTTCGGTCCGGCATCAATTCATCGTCAGTTTATAGGATGGATACAATTAATAGGATGGATATATATATATATATATATATATATATATATATACAACCGTGTTCTTTCACTTTTGACATATATGTTTAAACTTGATTTTTGTTTATGGTATCATTAGTAATTTCAATTTAATAGATTTTATTTAAAAGTGATGTATTGTTCTAATAATGAATATTTGATATAGGATTTAATTATTGTTTATTTCTGTATGTTTGTATACTGGTTTTATTTGGATTTAGATTATATATATATATATATATATATATATATATATATATATATATATATATATATATATATATATGTGTGTGTGTGTAAAAGAGGAAAGTATGTTTCCGTGTTTGTTCGTTTTTGGGTTCTTTATGCTCGCCCACACCGTTGGACTTACGGCGACCAAATTTGGCATAGGATGGATTAGTACAAGTGGAAGCTAACGGCATAAAAAATATCTTAATATTAGAATTAGAGTTTTATTTATTTAATTAAATAACGAAAATTAAGCTATTTTTAGAGGTTCTTCGCTAATAACTTCTGAAAAATTTATGGTACGAAAATTATTTTCACATTACCTAAAGATAAAACAATTATCTTTTCAATGATACCAATTTATTTGCTGTACAATGTTTTCTCTAATTGTAATTAAGGTTTCAAAATTTATTTTAAATTCAAATTCTATTAATGCTTTTATTGTTATAAGATAAAATGTATTGTTTCATCAAATCCTTTATTCACTAGTTTTTACCATTGTTAAAGCTTAGGAAATATTGCTTTTTTTGGTCAAGGTAGACTCTTTAATTCCGCGGTCATTTTGGAGCATGCACTTAACTTCCTTTTTCGTTTTTTAAACATCACTGAAACGTCCAATGACGTTAGTTTAGTTACTACGCGATATTTCCTTTGAATTGCATACATTTGTGATTGTTCCTAATCAGTGTGAAGCGGCGTGGCGACCGGGGAATAAGTGAAGTATAGATGTCGCAGATGTGCCAGTTTTAGCGGCGCCATGGAGACAAAACACTACTGCATTTATGCCAGATTTTAATGCGAAATATGATAAGTGGGGGCTTAAAAATAATACCAGAACTATGTAGGATGCTCACGAGTAGGAATGACCGGCAATATGTATGTATAATCTCCTTCTGAAAAGACAGATAACGTTGTATATAAAGAAGTACTATAGTCAATTGCCCAAGCTGAGGTTAAAAGTATTCTTTTTTTCCGACCATTCTTCATCAAAATTCTTTTGAGTGAGAATTGTTCTCGAACGATTTTGCTTTTATTTATCTGATTTATAAAACATTTTATTTAGAAGTTTCGCAGTAACCAAGTTATTCAGTATAAAAATATATGTTCATTGTAAAGCTGTATTAGTTATTGAACTATATATGGTTAGCTGTATTTGTTATTGAACTATATATGGTTAGCTGTATTAGTTATTGAACTATATATGGTTAGCTGTATTAGTTATTGAACTATATATTGTTTAAAATAAACATTCTTTTTCGCAATTTTCTCACATTTTCATTCAAACCATACTGTTATATGTTGAAGAAAAGGCTATATTTGAAAGTTTTTATTGAAAAAGAAAGGATTCAAAGAAGAATTACGTTTGTTGGAGAAAGTTAGTGATAATATTTGTAGGGATGAAAAAAACAGGAAGCCGGCATAGGAAAAAATATGGATCCCGAGCAATGGCAGGTTTTAAGCTAATTATGTTTGTAGGATTTAAGTTCATGTCAAAATCATCGCAGATAAAAGAACACTTTCGATCAGAGCCATTAGGCTGAGAAGCGATGCAGATAAAAGAACAAGCAGTTTATTAAACAACAAGTATAAAACGGCATCATATTTAAAAACAGAAGAAGTTCTTTTAAACTGAACAAGAATAAAAGGGCAACGACCAACACTGAACGTACACTGAGATTCAATTGCAAAAGTTACATAGCATTCTAGCCTTATATAGGCATTGCAGAAATACAAGTAGATTGCTCATGGCTCCATCTAGTGAAAGTTCAACATACTTCGGGAAGCCGCATGAGTTAACTGTCACTGATGAGTCTGGTAACCTTGACAATTGGTCGTTTGATATCCCCATCTTGAGTGTGAATGAGAACCACTCTAACGAGTTCATCCGGTCCTGGGTAGGTCTCCTTTATGCGTCCCAAACGCCATGTCAATGGAGGGATTGTACTTTCATGTATATCAACTCTCCAACTTGAAGCTCTGGATCTAGTCGAGTCCATCTAGGTCTTCGCTGGAGGTGATGAAGATAATCCCTCGTCCAACCTTTCCAGAAATTCTGTCTAATAGTCTGGATCAGGTGACACCTCGAAGCCAACCGGAGATAGCCTTCATGATTTGAATCCGTAATTTTCAGCAATGAAGAACCTATCAAGAAATGTCCCGGCGTCAAGGCTCTAACAAGGCTAGGATGAGACGACACTGGAACCATAGGTCTCGAGTTCAGGCACGCTTCCACTTGGCAAAGAAACGTTGACAGCTCTTCAAAATTAAAGACAGCAGCCGTGTAGGCTCTCAGAAAATGATTCTTTTTCTGCTTCACAGCCGCCTCCCAAATTCATCCGAAGAGAGGAGAATGAATCGGCTGGAAACATATAAATATTCCTGTACAGACGCAGATTTCAGAATGTCAAAAACACTTTTAATTGATTTGCAAAGCCTGTAAAGTTTTTCCGTTGTCGGAATAGATATCCGATGGACAGCCACGTCGACTTATGAAGCGCCGCAAGGCTGCCAACAAAGCCTTATACAAGAGGTCGGAAACGACAACTAGATGAACAGCCTTGGTGCACATACAACTAATAACACAAATATGGGAATTGAATCGCACTTTATTTCGAGGAATATTAGGTTTGGTCTAAAATGGGCCGGTTAGATCCATTCCCACTTTAGAAAAAGAGGGGATGTAGTAATTCTATCAGAGGGAAAATTACCCATTAGTTGCTGACAAGGTTGAGCCCTCAGTCTTTTGAACATAATGCAGTTGTGTATCTCTTGACTTACAATGGAACGTCCATTGACGGATCCAATATTTCTGCCGTATCAAAGACAGCACAAGAAGAGTACCAGCATGAAAATAGCTTTCATGAAATGATCGCATCAACCGCCTCGTTATTATATGCCGAGATGGCAGGAGCACGGGATGCTTTTGATCAAATGTTAGAGAGTGACGTCTACCTACTCGAATGATGATCCGCGGATCAAGAAAAATATTCAGAGACAATAATATGTGACCCCTATTCAATGGTTTTTGTTGCCTAAGCAACTGAATTTCCACCGAAAATTCCTTCTGTTGAACAAGTTTAACAATGGTAAGTATGGAATTGGAGGACACTCGCGAAGTCAAATTACCACTACATTTCTCATAGGAATTTATTCGAATTGCAGAGAAAACGAAACACCATGCCACTATCCAAGAGAGGTTTGAAACTGATGAAAATTTCAATAAAAAGTCAGGAATAAGTCGTACTGTGCAACCTACATAATCGAACTCTGGTTCGATAACAAATGTTTCGATCAAAGAGGGTGAAAAATGCTGATATGACTATAACCATTGTGGACCAGTCAACCATAATGAATTATTTAAGAGAGTGTTTGGTGAAATTAATCTAGATGCAGAATCAACAGGATGAGAAGTTCCTGTAAAAGCACTGATTTGCATGATTTGGCAATAGCAAAACATAGAATTAAACAGGTTTTATTTGATCTGGAATTGCCAAGCCTAAATAGGCAATGTAACCATTTACACTCTCATTCGCTGGATACCAGTGCAACTACTTTTAGTGAAGCCCCCTTCAGTTATTACTATAGGCTTTCCGAACAGCGTGACGTTACTAATGAGGACAATGATTACAGTATGCTCTAACAATACATAATCTAAATTAACCAGAGATAATTAGTAGTAACTTTCAAACTGTTGAGTAGTTAGAGAAGCGTTACTAGTAACGTTATGTTCAAACTCTAACGTTAAATAATGTGACATTTGATTAGCTTTATTCCTGATATTACTTTATAACTAGTATTTTTTTTCTTTAACTTGGTGTGTATAATTTAGTGAATAAAATAAACGTATTTGAGTGTCCTACTAATATTGATTTTACTTCCTTCCTCAGAAATAATTAAGCAGGTAATAATATTCTAAAAATATTCTTTGAAATGTACTTTTCATCATTTCATTAATATTTACAAGTTGATTAGTTGAAGTACTTTTAGTTAAGCAGAGAAAATATATTTTTTGGACAATATAAACATAGCCGTACTATTTTAAACATATTCTGAACTATTCAATATTGTTTTAATTTTTCGTGTTTTATTTAAATTTAATTTTTTCAAGTGAGAAACAGAATAAAATATGTTGGAGAAATATTCACTGCCGAATCTCTCAACAATAAAAATAAAGTTGCCGAATATCAGCTCTTATAGCGTTTTATTTTATGACCACTGCTTTGAAAGCAACGTTAACCTCTAATATAGCCGTTTCAACTACATATTGCATCAATTTTAAAAAGTAATTTGTATTTTTTAGAACAGTTATGAAGACTAATTTGTGTGCAAGTTACTGCTACAAGCACAACGTTCTTCACACTCGACATCTTGACGAATGAAGTGAGAAGAGAATTCATGCATGTGTGATGCATGAATTCTAGATGACAACAAAAGTTATATGAACCATTTTTTATTCTGTTTACAACAAAAAGTTGCCATCAAATGATTTAAACAAAAGATGAAAACAAATGTTTACAACGCTTGGTGTAAACCCGCCATAACCTTTGCGGCTTTAGCCATTTTGTGAATTTGCAACAACCAGACAACTCCATTCGACGAACCAAAATTTAGGATTTAGGTTCAAGTCAAAAACATTGCAGATCAAAGAACAAACATTTTATTAAACAGAAACAGGTTGAAAACGTCATTCATTTTTAAAAACAGAAGAAATGCGACTAAACTGAGCAAGAATAAAAGGCAACGACCAACACTAAACATACGCTGAGATTCAATTGTAAAAGTTACATCACATTCTAGCCTTGTATAGGCATTGCAGAAATACAAATAGAACATTGTGAAGATTCAACAATGTTATAAACCGGATCTAATGTTGTCAGCTATATTTTTGGTGTTTAGTAAGCTTGTGAACTTCAACAATCATTCATCATTATTTTAGATATACGGATCGAAATAATGACTTATGATTATAAATTTACCAATAAAATATATTGGATATGCCATCTTGCTGAAAGAATTACACTGCTTCTAACTAAATACATAGCATAAAGCTCATAAAATGATTGAGATTTTACTTCCAAGGAAGCTAAATTTCTCATGTTTCAATGTGTGCAAACTTTCATCTGAGAAAAACTACTCTGTTTTAGCTCGGTATTAATAAAAGGTATTTGATATAAAAAAATATAATCAAGATTATTCACGTTTTTCTTCAAACTCATCAAATGTTTGCTAAACATTCATATTGTTGATTTGTGTAAAAGTATCATTATACGAAGGCGATCTGATAATAAAGGTACAGGTGGCTGGCATACAAAGCACACAGGTGCAATATTGCAGCGAATTGCATCACTCGATACGTTTAGGAGTGTAGTAAGTTAAACTGAAGTGTCGTTTTGTTCAAGACGAAATTTAGCTTCCGAGAAGAAAAGGAACAAGGCATTTCTAATCATGGAGTATGCAAAGTTTCCGGTACGTGCAGTAAACAGAATTTTGTAAACCGAAAAAGTTAATACGAACGAAATTCATCGCAGATTACAGGGTGTTTATGGGCTGAACTTTTTAAGCCAAAAAGAAATCAACGTTTGGTGCCAAAAATTTAAAGATGGACGAACCGAGAAGAAAAGAGGCAGACCAAGGACTTCAGCACGGATAACAACTGCTCAGAAGACGAACGTTTGATTAAGGAAGATCGTCGCATTTATGTTCATGAAATTGATGAAGTGACTGCAATTCCAAAGAGAATTCATGAAATCTTATGCGACCTAAACTTTCACAAAGTTTCAGCTCGCTGCAAAACACCGTTCTAGAATACTTGAAGCAACTTGAAAAACAGCAATACCATGAAGGGATGTTCAAACTAGTGTTACGTTTGGATAAATGTCTCACCGTTTGTGGAGATTACGTCAAAAAATAATCAAAAGTATATAGTTTTTGTAAGAGATATTAAATATTTTCTTGTATTATAACTGTCAGTGTAATTTTGCCTTGTACCATTATTATATGACCGCACTCGTACCTAGTAAAATATTTGAATAGCAATTTTTGATCAGAAAAGCCTGCTACAGACTTTCCAAAACTTCATATTTAAGGTTATGCATAAGAAACACGAAACCCCTTCTCTGGGTATAGACAAAATCAGAAGAAAAAGGGGACATGCTGATAAACGTGGAAGGTAATTTTTCATTATTCCATAGATCCTCCAAACAAAGAATTTCCCTTTTTGAAAATAAAGACCATTTCGTCACTTATAAAAAAGGGGTGGAGTGAAATGACGGAGACATTCCAGAAAGAATAAATTCTTAAACACTAGAACTTTAACCACACACATTAATAATGTTAATGACTGTTATGACAATTTTAATGGGCTGAGAAATATGTACGGAATTGAATTCAAGAACTCTTAATCTACGATTTATCATGTATAAACATAGAAGTGGACCAAAAAGAATATTTCATAGAGAATTTTCCATACGAAATACCAACTTTCCAAACTTCCAAAACCAAATATTTTTTTCATTAATACATATCCTGCAAAACACTTGTACAGCCTGTTTTGATGAATGGATTATAAGAGTAAAATCAACATCGCCCATCTGCTAAAAGGATGGAATATAAAAGAGACTGTAGAATTTTCCTGTCCGAATTGAGCAAAAGTAAGTAAAAGCAAAAACAAAACTTTTTAACTTTTCATCATGCAGACACAGTTAAAATTAATAGGATGGTGAGAATAACATGAAATTATTTCTATCTAACTGTAAAATTTTAGAAGTTGTAGCCATTTTGAAATACCATTTAAATATTATTGAAAAGGAGAATCATCAGTTAATAAATGTGAAATTTCGGGGATAATATTGCACTAAAGTGACTAATGTTAAGAAGACACGAAAAGAGTGGAGAGACTCTCTCTTCATGCAGACTCAAGGGGTATTTTAATTAAAATGAGGGAATGTCTCCATTGAATGAATTTAGAGGCCATTAATGGTCAGGTCTTCATTTAAAATAGAAATCTTAACATGTTCTACGATATCAGGTTGTTTATCATTACCCAAGTGTTAAAAAGAAGAGGGCTGAAAGTAACTGAAGATGATTTCAAAGTCTGAGAATGGACTAAAAAAAAATTCAAAATTTTGAAATGTAAATAGAGCTATGGAGTTTATGACGGTGAAGAAAACTGTGCTGTTGCTGGTAATTTTTAACCGAATTACAGAAGATATAGACATTTTAATTAGCTTTTGATTGGGGGAACATCATTAAACCCTATTGAAAAAATTTCTTTTCCGGTATAAAAAAATATACCGGCTTATGAAACACCGGTACCGGTACAGTATCATACCGGAACCGGTGTTTCATATACCGGATCCAGTATCATACTGTAACCGGTAGCATACCGGATCCATTATCATACCGGAACCGGTGTTTCATATACCGGATCCAGTATCATACTGTAACCGGTAGCATACCGGATCCAGTATCATACTGGAACCTTATACCGGCTTATACGATATATACGATACCGGTTCCAGTATAAAACACTGGGCATAGTGTGATACTGGTTCCAGAACCAGAACCTTTATCAAGCCGGTATCATACTAGAATATTGATTACAGAATTGTACTGGATTAGGTACATATTATGGAGCACAGGATTTATCAATTTAACATAATTAAAACATTCAATAAAAAATGTGAAACATCAAATTAAAGAAGAATAAAGACATGTGTGTTTAATAATAATAAGATGTTAAAATTTCACAAATAGTGACAGTGATTTACAGATTGATTACATTAAAAATGTATATCAATTGTTCTTTAGTGTAATGATGTAATCGAAATTTGTTCATTTATAAGTGTCTTTTGCAAGGATGTTCTGACTGTTACAGTGAATAATAATGGAAACATTTCGAATCATTTTTTCTATATCCAGGAATGAAATTTTTTGTAGTGTTCAGAAGTGCAAAGTTTTGTATATCCAGGAAAGAAATTTTTGAAGTGTTCAGAAAAGTAATATATTGTACTAGGGGTTCTGCCCCCTGCTCGCTAAAGCTCGCCAACACCCACGGGAGGATTGCAACGCAATCCTCCCGTGTTAGCTACGCAAAACTTGCTCGCTCCGCTCGCTACAATGAAAACACTGTGTGTCCTAGCAAAAATATTGTAAAATATTTATATATATATGAATCAGCTTTATTTTGCTTCTGGTGCTTTAGTTTAAATCAGCACAGAATAAAATATTTTAGACTCAAAAAGATATTTTTCATCAAATAAAACTTACAAAGAAAATTATGAAAATGATAAACAAATGAATAAGAGTTACAAAATTAAAACAAATATAATTATTCTAAAAACTAACTTTAAAACAAATTAGATTTAATATTATTAATAAAGAGATTATGGTCTTACATCTTATCACTATGAAAATAAAAAAAGACAGTATTATGAATAAATAAAAGCCGTAAGCTGATTTCCTTTAAATGCTTTCACCTTAATCAAGAAAGAATAAAATTTTTTGGCCCTTAAAAGAACCGTTTTTTATATAGTGAAAGCATCAGGAAGTAAATTCAATAGGCACTGATGTATCAGAGAATTATCTTAAACATTTTTTTAAAAATTATTCAACTCTATTACACAATATATACAAATGCATACATAAAAATATGAATATGTGCAATGTAAATACAATATGTAATATACACCTTCTGAACATTGCAAAAAAATTCCATTCCTGTATATACAAAACATTGAACTTCTGAACACTACAAAAAATTTCATTACTGGATATAAAAAACATGATTTGAAAAATTTCCACTACATCATTACACTAAAAAAAGAATTCTCTTTAACAATTAATATACATTTTTTAAAAAATTAATACTGTATTGCAGATCAAAATATTAATTATATACAAAATATAAGCTACATACATATAAAAGGGTTATATTAATGTTCACGGTATTTCTCTGTAAACACAATTACATACGGTCGAAGAGATAATTGAAACACTCTCAAATGACCTGGCTCTAGACAAACCAACATAAAGTTGGCCATGTGTAAAACCAGGATTACAGTAAATTCTCGATTGTCCAGCATTCAAGTATCCGTAAAGCTCAACTAATCGCAAAAATTAGAAAATGCGTTTTTCTAAAAATTTTACTTCAGAGGGCCAGAATTTAGTGCGGCCGAACTGTTCCATTCATGCGGACAATTTAGATCTGGAATGCACCATACGATCCGCACAGGAGGGGCAGTGAAGGCGAGAAAAGCAATATACAGTACAGTGAGGTACACAGACTTGTTTTACGGGGGAAGGGGTTCAAAAGCAAAAGTGTAAACCAAAGAAAAAAAGTTCCTCACCTTCCGCCGAAAAAGGGAAATCGACAACCAAAAAAAAAAAATGGTTAAGGGATAGAACCAGTAAAAAAAGGCTACAACTTCTTCCATTTTTTCCATCACACTCAACTATCCGGGCATTTTAGGTATCCGAAAATCGGCGTTTCCCGAGCATGCCGGTTAGTTAAGCTTTTATTGTAGTTAATACCAAGCACACTTTATCAGAAGTTTGGCCTTAGGATTTATTAATGGTCATAGAAAATGCCAAACAGACAGGGATTTTTTTTCTTTTAAAACTAAAAGGCATATTATTGTCCGATGTGATGAGCGGTATTCTGGGAATTAAAAATGTTTCTTTTGAGCTTGACTCAATCATTTCTGCTTCAATAACGTTACGCTGTAGTTTTGTCACTATTCGCCTTGTTGTACAGCCCGTTGCACAGGCCTTTTGAAGGCATAAAATTTTGAAGTAGCATTATCACTGCACTTTTTGTTAGCACTTGCTGTTGGTTTGGCAAGTGATCGGCCAACCTCATGATTACATGAGATTTTTCTGAGAGAAAATTCATTGAGTCTCCACATCGCTTCAGGAGCACTTACATATCTACCATCTAAAAAGTTAAAGATTCATCATTGTTTAAAAGACTTTCATTTGACTGAAGTTTAGCTGACGCTGCATCGTGACCTTTATAGACATTTTTATATAGGTACTTAACACTCTTTACGGATTCACACACTTCAACATTTATATGGGCATTGAATTTTTTATCAACCAAGGGATGTAAGGTACTATACACTGGTACTATATACTGTTGAAAGAGTTTTCCGTTGTTGTGTAAATTACTTTCCGTCTATTACTTGTTTCACTGGAGTCAGATATGTACAATTGTCCATAGCCAGGTCTGTTTCGTTGATTTGAACAGAGACGAGAAACCATAAGATAAATCCGACCATGTATATGGAAGCAATATGGGCATGTTCCAGGAGATACCTTTATTTCAGCCCCCATAGATGCAAAAGGATAATACAGCATTACATTCTCGAATCTTCTGTCGATAGATTTTTGCTTCCTGTGAATTGCTGCAGAGTAATTCTTTGAAAAGTTCAGGAGCTTCTATCAGATTTGGAAGATGAACTTTCCCATCATGACAGCATTTGGTACTTATATTGTTCACTCGAGTTCACTTCGTTTTTGCAATAAAATGCATCACAAAATTCGCACACCTCAGACATATTGCCACAGCTATGTTCCGGGACATTCACATCAATTTGAGAATGAACACGATTTGCCTAAGTTGATCAGAACTTTTGTCTGGCTCGCCTAACTTATCAGCTTCATTTCTATCTGATCTCCTTTGAAGCCTTTCATCAAAATTTTCATTTGAATGTCCGAATGCTGTTCCTCCTCAGATTGTAATAAAGGTCTTGCAAACTCATTTGCATGAAGAATTTAACTAAATGTTGAAAAAAATCAGTTTCAGCACTTGCCTCCACGTTTCGACAATAGCCGATTGTAAACAAACCGGTCGTTGCCATCGGAAGAAAACTTTTTCCGCCACGTACTATTTCCGCCTTAGCGTTTTATATATATAGATTTTCAATGCATATATTCATAATTTTGTGCATGTGTTTGTATATATCGTGGAATAGGTTCAATCATTTTTTTAAAAAAAAGTTTAAGATAATTCTTTTCGAATTTGTCAATCGCAGGACATAAGAGAAATTCATTATTTTTCAATATATCAGTATATATGGCTTGTCATAATTTTTAAAAAGCAGATAACATTTAAACATGTATTATAATCTATATGTATAAAACGCTAAGGCGGAAATAGTACGTGGCGGAAAAGTCTTTTCTGTGATGGCAACGGCCTGTTTGTTTACAACCGAGAACGTCCGAAACTGATAATTCATAAATAAACAGAACCTTCATTTTTCCTTCCAAAACTTGAAGTTTTTTATATTTTTTAATTTGATTTTTTTGTGAATGCGAGGATGATAGCCTTTGGAGCTAAAAATCTCCCAAAACCCTTCAAATCAATCCATCTATAATTCATTACAAAACGTGCTGAAAGTGAATTTCTGATCAATTTAGGCGAATCGTGTTCATTCTCAAATTCAGGTGAATGTCCCGGAACATAGCAGTGGCAATGTGTCTGAGGTGTGCGAATTTTCGAGTAAAAAATATACCATGCTGTCATGATGGGAAAGTTCGTTTTCCAAATCTGACAGAAGCTCCTGATCTTTTTAAATAATTGCTCTGCAGCAATTCACAGGAAGCAAAAAACTATCGACAGCTGATTCGAGAATATAATGCAACATTAGCCTTTGCATCTATGGGGGATGAAATAAAGGCACCTCCTGGAACAATATATAGTACCTTAGAACCCTTGGCTGATAAAAAATTCAATGCCTATATAAATGTTGAAGTGCGTGCGTCTGTAAAGAGTGTTAAGTACCTATATAAATATGTCTACGAAGGTCACGATGCAGCTTCAGTTAGAATTCAGTCAAATGATGGTCTTTTAAACAATGATGAATTTTTAGCTTTTTTAGATGGTAGATATGTAAGTGCTCCTGAAGCGATGTGGAGAGTCAATGAATTTTCTCTCAGAAAAATCTCATGTAATCATGAGGTTGGCCGATCACTTGCCAAACCAACAGCAAGTGGTAACAAAAAGTGCAGTGATAATGCTACTTCAAAATTTGATGCCTTCAAAAGGCCTGTGCAACGGGCTGTGCCCAGAATACCGCTCATCCCATCGGACAATAATAAACCTTTAGTTTTAAAAGAAAACAATTCCCTGTACGTTTGGCATTTTCTATGACCATTAATATATCCTAAGGTCAAACTTCTGATAAAGTGTGCTTGGTATTAACGCTAATACTGCTTTTACACATGGACAACTTTATGTTGGTTTGTCTGGAGCCAGGCCATTTGAGAGTGTTTCAATTATCTCTTCGACCGTATGTAATTGTATTTACAGAGAAATACAGTGAACATTAACATAAACTTTTTATATGTATGTAGCTTATATTTTGTTTATAATTTAAATTTTGACCTGCTACCGTATTAATTTTTTAAAAAATGTATATCAATTGTTTAAGAGAATTCTTTTTCTGTGTAATGATGTAGTGCAAATTTGTTAATTTATTAAGTTCTTATGCAAGGATGTCCGACTTTTACGGTGAATAATAGTGGACATTTTTCAAATCATTTTTTTATATTCAGGAATGAAATTTTTTGTAGTGTTCAGAAGTGCAATGTTTTGTATATACAAGAATGGATTTTTTTTGTAATGTACAGAAGGGGTATAATACATATTGTATTTACAATGCACATATTCATGATTTTATGTATGTGTTTGAATATATCGTGGGATAGAGTTAAATCATTTTTAGATAGATCAGTGCCAGTTGAATTTGACTTCCTGATGCTTTCACTACATAAAAAACGATCCTTTTTAGGGCCAAAATTTTTAATACTCCTTGATTAAGGTGAAAGCATTAAAAAGAAATCATCTTACAACTTTTATTTATTCATAATACTGTTTTTTTTATGTTCATATTGATGAGATGCAATACCACAATTTCTTTATTAATAATAATAAATCTAATTTGCTTTTAGAGTTAGTTTTTAGAATAATTATATTTGTTTTAATTTTGCAACTCTTATTCTCATTTGTTTATCACTTTCATAATTTTATTTGTAAGTTTTATTTGAAGAAAAATATCTTTTTAAGGCTAAAATATTTTATTCTGTCCTGATTTAAATTAAAGCACGAGAAGCAAAATAAAGCTGATTCATATATATATTTATAAGTTTTACAATATTTTTGCTAGGACACGCAGTGTTTTCATTGTAGCAAGCGAAGCGAGCAAAGTTTGCTTAGCCGACACGGGAGAATTGCAACGCAAGTAAGGGCAGAGCCCCTTAGTATTAACTAATTTTATTTTTTAAAATTAGAGTGCGCCTACTTTAGGGGGCTTATCTCTCTCCCTCCGCGGATCCATTTCCATACACATATATTGTTAATCAAACTATATATGTGTATATTACAAGTATTCAAGTTATTGTTACGCACTTATTACATTATATTTAAACCAGTATACTGTCTTGAATACTTCCAGTATATTTTTATACTGGTTCAAAATTTCCAGTATGTTTGAAAACTGGTATCAAAATTTCCAGTATGGTTTCATACCGGCTTCCAAATTTCCAGTATGTTTTTAGTGGTTCCGGTATCATTTTGATACAGGTATTTTGAATTTTTTCCAATAGGGAAATGCTTATAAAATTAAAAATAAGCGGCTGTATAAGATGCGGACATGAGAAAACACTGATGCAGTAAAAATATTTTTTTTGCAGGCTTCCTTGTTGTTATAACAATTTTCTCGGGTAATCTCAAAAGTCTTGAGATTTATTTGTCACAAAAAATTGATTATACGAATTGGAATTAAGGAAATTTAAAAACTTGGAATCACATTCATCAAAATCAGCTGTTCTACTGGTTTCTTTGTAATCAAGCTCTGAATTCAGTTTTTATCCGGATTGATTGCTTTCATTTAATTCAATCGACTGTTAGGGTTAACGTTGTTCCGTCCCCCCGAAAAATTCATCTTCAAAGATGGCGATAAAATAGACGAGATACGATGTTTTCCTTCCAGCCAAAGCAATATTTCTTCCCCTTCCACTTGAAGTATAGTAACTGCGGTTTTATCCGAAACTAATCCAATGAATCTTCAATAATTTTGGATCCACTCGTTCCGGACACGTCTCGCTTGTTCCAGGTCCGAGTGGAACCCTTGCAATCCATCGGACACGTATCCAATCGTTCCTTTTGCTGATCGAGATTCGCGGTATTAGTCGTTCCGGAGTAACCGACTAATATCCTTCATTACTATAACTATTATTTTTAGGATAGGTCGCGTTTTCTTTCTTACTGTCCAAACTATGCGGAATGAGTTCTTTTCAAATTATCAGAGATGATCACCAATTTTACACATATTATGACCTTTCCTTGCGGCAAATCATGCAGAAAGTCACTATGGTGATAGAAAAGAAGCCCAATGTCCAGCTTCAGGTACCCATCTCAACTAAGCTTTTCTAGAAACTTTTTTCTTCCAGCTATCTTATCAGGCACTCTAAAAATAATGAAACTGAGTAAATGTGCCTTTTCGGCACAGGCACTTTAGTGAACCATCTAATTCAAATAGACGATTAAACCGCAATATGGCTGAGGAACAAGTGTCGGAGGAAGGAGACTATAGGTTATATCCTCTAGCTCTGCTCCAATCGTGTATCATGCAAAAACTGTTAGAACATGTGCGCTGCAGGAGCGAATTGCTTGCTGTTGACAGAATAGCTGCAGGAGGTTTTCCCAGTTTTCCTCTCAGCAAAACACAACTGCGGGCAAATTTCCTCTAAATGTCTTCCAAAAGGGCAAGATACACCTATATGCAGGTGCTAAGTAAGACTTTAACTTCAACTGATCCATAAGCACCCTCCCAGGTCGTTTTGACCCAAAGAAGATGATCCTCTTCAAAACGAGTCCTATAACTCATGGACGTGGCTATAAATGCTAGATCAAGGGAAGTAGAGAATGTAACCCACATTTTTACTAATTACAGTTTTTTGGATTATGAATAAATAAAAAGTACTACTCAGTTTCCTTAACGCAATCATGATCGTAATATGTGTTAAGAAATGTAAAAGTTTTTGAATTTTTTTAGTTACTTAAAAATATATTCAAATGTTTCACATTAAATGACACTGAATTGATAAAAAATGAAATAAAAGCAAATTTTGAAATCATCCTTTTATTAGTGTGTTTAAAAGTAGAATATTTTTACTTTGATACTTTTATGTTGTTCAGTCTTGAATTGATAATTCATAATTACAATTATTGCAATCCTAACAACAATTTTTTATCAAATATTTCACTAGATGGTTCCACTCATATGTTATCAGTGTTATTTTAAAATTTATCGAATAACTGATAATAAATTTCTGAAAATATTGGCATATTGCATTGTGATATATAACACATAAGTTTATTAAATTTAAGAATTCTGACACATCCTAAACTCGGTAAAAAATCTATTACAAAACTGCGTCTTTACATACATAATACAAGGCATCCTGATTAAAAGTGTGAAAAATCAGTGTTTAATTATAGTTGTATAAGCTTTTATTTTAGGCACCTTTAGTTATTTCAATATCTTTACAATTTATACACAGAGAAGAATTTCTCAAGAGTTTTGATATGCAACATGCTACTTCTGCAGAATTTGAAACTGCCTCGAGTGTAAATTATTTCCTGACATATCATATTTTTTGTTATTCTTTTTATATAAGCGATAAATTTACCGGGTATCCGGATTCAAATTGTTAGGAGAAGTCAGGCAAAATATGAGTATGCCGGTAATGTCAATAGCATGAACTTAACAAAAGTAAATAGATTATCTGAAAATGACTTACAATTAGTAAATGTTCACCGTCTTGTTTCTCAGATCAGCTAAACTAGTTATAGTTCATCCAATCGGTGGCACTGTTCAAACTAACAGTGCCTTCGCGCGCTTTTCCTTCGAAGGGAGCGTATATATTTGTCATTTGTAAATTTTATATTCATTTATTTATCTTTAGATTGATACAAATACACTGAAGTGCCAAATTCATGGGATAGCAATACGTCAATAAACAGATATGTCTAGCATCACGTAGTCATTCCATTACCAGAGCTTTCATTTGTACTCAAGTGATACACGTGAAAAGATTTCTGGCGTAATTAACGACGCACTTCGGGAATTAAAAGACTTTGAACACAGAAGGCTATTTGGAAATAGACTCATCGGGCTTTCCAGTTCGGAAATTGTTAGGGAATTCAGCATTCCTCTATTCACAGTTTCAAGTGTGTGCCGAGAATATATGATTTCGGCATGCCCTCCACCATTGGCGAAGCAACGACTGACCAAGTCAAATTAATGACCAAAATCAGCACTGTAGCGTAGACTGACTACTGAGTACTGACTGTGCGTAGAGTAGTCAGTATTAACGAACAAGAAACGCTGCGTCATATAACACAAAAATCAACGTGGGACATAAGACGTGTTTGTGACGACAGTGCAGAGAATTTGGCGTTGATGGGATATGGCAACATAAGACCAACTCAAGTGCCTTTACTAAAAACATGCAATCTTACAGCGGCTCTGATGGGCTTGTAAACAAATAGGCTCTGCCCTAGATGACTGTAAAAACGTTGGTTAGTCAGATAAGTCACGATTCCAGCTTTTAATAGCTGAAGGTAGAGTTCGAGTGTAGACTGATCATACGAGACCATGGACCCAAGTTGTCAACAAGACATTGTGAAAGCTGTTGATAGCTCTATAAAGGTGTAGACTGCTTTTACATGGCATAAACTGGGTCCTTTGTTTAAACTGAAACAATTCTTGATTGCAAATGGTTACGACTAGCTGCTTGGATACCGTTTGCAGAAATTCATGGATTTTATTTTTTCAAACAAAAAATATGAAATTTTCCATGATAACAATGTGCCCTGTCACTCGGCCAAACATGTTTGTGTTTTGTTTGAGGAACATTCTGCACAATTCCAGACAATAATTTGGCCACGTATATTGCAAGACCATCGTACATATATCGGATATGTTAGATCGTGCAGAAATTCCTGCACCAGCAATACTTTCTCAATTAAGATGTAGAAGAAGCATGGCTGAATATTTCTTCAGGGTAGTTCGACAATTTGTTAAGTCACTGCCACGTCCAGGTCGTGCACTTCGAACTGGAAAAGAAATTCCCACACGAGATAGGAGTTATCCCGTGACATTTGGCTCTACAGTGTACATAGTACCTTCTGCATCAATAAATACTTTTCTACCGTTTTTCAGAAGAGGTTGTCCCGGAGAATCGATGGATTATTTGGAATTGTTCCCGCATTTCACTTCCATTCTACGAGAGTTTGAGGTAGCGTTTCCCGATGGCGAGAATCCAACTTTTGATGGGGAATACATCAAACTCGATAAAATGAAACCCTATATTTATTGTGGTTTATCCCAAAATAACAATAGAATAGAGTTTCTGTTGTTGATTTCTTCTTGGAAGATCTGAGCGAATAGCATTCTGCTTTGTTTGCTTTCGGAAGATGTGGATTGATGTAATGTTCA
This sequence comes from Araneus ventricosus, assembly GCA_013235015.1. NCBI lineage: Eukaryota > Metazoa > Arthropoda > Arachnida > Araneae > Araneidae > Araneus > Araneus ventricosus. The sequence continues at coordinate 26,800 of BGPR01015375.1, forward strand.
TACATTTTATTATTTTCCTCTTCCACAAAACTCATTTAATAAATAAAGTTTTTATAGAAACAGAAAATGCCTCTATATTTTATGATTAGCATTTACTAGTAAATATTTACAAATTACGAAATCGTGTTGAATAGATGAAAAATAAATGATGGAGATAAGTCTCTGAAAATTAATGAAGATTTAAACAATAAGGTATTTACGAAAACAAAATCTCTTGTTAAATTTTGGTAGTTTTCAGTGGTATTAGTCCAAACAAAAGGGATGAGTTGAGATATCTTTTGGCGTTACCTAATCTCTGATTTGTGCTACCTTCTATTTGAGTTTTTATGTGCTGAAGTGAAGTGAGTGGAATAGAATGTCAGCTTTCCAATGCAGATAGTTTCTTCAATTCTTTATTTAGGCTAATTCATGAAGTGATTATTATTTTCAAATGATGCGATAAATTATTCTATTTAACGAAAAATTTTAATAGAACGAGAAATAATTTGCATGATGTTGATAAGAGAGGAGGTGAATAACAACAAACTGGCATAAAACGATATTCTAAACTGCAGCCGTAGGCTCCATAGACAAGTACCCAGACGACAGAACCAGATCGCGATAGATCGCGATAGACAGCAGAAGGCGATAGAAAATTATCTATATATATAAAAGGCTAATACCATGACTCACTCATCACGAAATCTCCCAAACCATGAGGCCTAGAAACTTGAAATTGGGCAGGTGGTTGCTTTTTGGGTAGTAGGTGCTCACTGAGAAAGGAGTTTTCAAAATTTTAATTAGAATTTTAACTATTTAAAAATTACCTTAAACTGTAACGTTTTTCCGCAATAACTTCAAAATATTGTCGCACAAAAATAATTTTAATATCATCTTAAAGTTTAAAAAATTAGCTTTTCAATGACAACAGTTTTATTTCCGTGCAATGTTCTCTTTAATTTTAATTAATTTTTGAAAATATTTTCAAACACATTTTCCAGCCGCGAAACGGCATGAAGCAACGGCGTTGCCACGGTTCCTCAAGGTCACGGTTCTATTTATAGCACTGGACGAGGAGGGGAGGGTTGGTGACGGGTTACGCTCTACAGAGAAATGCTGCCGAGTCATAGTTCACATCAGTGGCGAAGAGTCGGGGAGGAGGGGAGAGGAGGGAAAGATTAAATTTTTATATCATTTTAGTTGCCTGACACTAGGAATTACAAAAGAGCAAGTCTTCGGGAATACTAACAAATTTTTAGTTAAATTTTTAAATTTATTGTCTACTCCCTAAACTCTCGGGTCTTTTAGATGTCTATAAATTTTTGACGCCTCACTTTTCCCACCCAATCTGGCACCCACTGGTTCACACGGGGCGTCCAGCATGTAAGGCTTTTGAGACCATATTCAGCGTTAATCATTCTACCGATGAGTGATAGATGAATTGAATGAGATTTATTTGAAACGAAGTTTTTAAGTTTCCTTAGATATGATGCATCATACAGAAATGTATCGCTGGCATTTTAAAACTTACGTCTTTATATATTTTACTATCTGCCAAATACAATAAAATATTCACTAACTAATTTAAACAGGCGAACAAGCTGTAGTTTATAAATATAAGTAGTGATAATATATCCGTTCTTACTCACTTCCTCCAAATTGACACAAGACTAAAACTGGCAGAATTTTAACAAATTTTGAATGAATTACATTAAATTTAAACAAATTACAACAAATTTAGTGTAAATTGAGACCTATTAATTTTAGAAGAAAAGAGGAAAAAAAGGTTTTAAAAATTCATTTTTTATTAAAAAAACAGTTTTTATTCAAGCAAATTATTTACCCTTAAAAGCCCATATTTTACCCAACATACCCAATTTTGTCTTTTAAAATCTTGAGAATAAGACTGAAGCTGTAATGTCTGCTGCTGCCAATAGGATACACATTGAAATTTTTATTAAATCAATTTACAACATATTGATGGCACCCCGAGTACTGATGAAAAAGAAAGATAAATTGATGTTTTTCTCTTGACGCCGAATCTTTTTTGCTTTGTTTGTACGCTTGAAAATACCTTATTTTATTCTACAGTGTTGAAGGAAATCACTTATCCGCATTATTAATTATTAAAATTCATCTGTGTTTGATATTATAGAAATTTATCAATGGAATGTTTTTCTGGAATAAAGCCCAGTGGTATCAGTTTGTAACTAACTCTTTCTTAGCCATAAACCATACTTACAGCAAAATAGATTTCTTAAAGTATTTTCCCTTGTTTTATTCAAGAAATGAAAGGAAAGCGAATTTTAAAATTCACAACGGCTTACTTTTAGGGTGATAGTCGTTTAGAACGCGAAAAAACGGGAGGTCCCTTAGTGGGTGACATATAGTGGGTGGTATTATGTCATGGGTCCCTAACTTGGTTTAAAGAATCTTCAAGATTAGGAAACTTTGGTAAAGAGTGATACTTATTCCCTCCAGAAACAGAAGTGATTCCGGTACTAGGTTGTGAAGTACAAAAACCTGTAAAACTCACTTTACTGGCAAGATCAATTAATTTGTAATTTTTCATATCTATCACATGTCCAAAATGCGAGTGAAAATCTGCACCTTGTATGAGTTTGGAAGCGTCAGAAATTATAAATGTCCAGCGGAAAATCTTGGGAAAAGCTAGATTAAGTGACCAACTCGCGTTTTCCGTAAGTATATATGCTTGAACCGTTTGCTTCAAATAACAGTTTCTTTATCAAAGTTACCACGGCCTCTTTCCATAATTGGGAATACCGATGCTGTTGCGCCACTGTCTATCAAAAATTTAAAACCAGAATTTAAATTACGAATAAGCAAGCGACCATTGATATCGCCTGCAGACAATGTCGCGCTAATCTGCAAGCTACTTAGTTTCCCTGAAAGTTACATGATGTTTTACATTTCAGAGCCTTGTCACCAAATCTGAAATGGCACCAACAAATCAAAGTTTTTCCTTTCCTAAATGGTGATTTACTTAGATTTCAAACAGAGGGAGATTTGCTTCTATTTGCATGACGGCGAGGAATTTTTCTACCAGGAAATGAAAAAGCACGGATTATCTGTGTTAATTCTTCGATACTGGCTTCCAGCCTGTTAATTATATTATTTGAATCAGTGTTAAACGAATCGACAGCAGGCAATGTCCCTGTAACCTCTAAAATCTTATCTTCTATCTTTGCCAATCCCGGCAAGTCTTCGGTGCTTGAAGTTAGTATTTGTCGAGTCGACAATGGTAATCTTTGTAACCACAAGAGCCTCAATACATCATCAGAGATTTTGTCGACCGCCAGCGGTGTCATTTTATGTAATAACTGAGATGGCGTCTGATGCCCTAATGACAAATCACTTTCAGACTCCGAAACCTGACTGATAAGTCGTGTTTTAAGGATTGTATAAGGGTCGCCTACGGGTGGTCTCTTAAGAACATCAGATATCATAGAGAGTGTTTCACTATCTAGTGATGCAACAATAAAGTGAAACTTGATTTGAGAAGCTGTTATGCCGGTTATCGCAAACTGAAATTCTAACGTTTGTGAACCAAATCTCAACGTTATCTCTCCATAATGGAGTTAATTTTATGCTAACTTTGGCCACTTCCTGATCAACCATTATACCAACTCAAAAACGTTAATCAGTTGAAACTTGAAAACACTTTAAACAATATTGTGAAAACAAGGTAAAATAATTTACAGCTACCACAGCAGAGGACAGGAGACAGATAATAAAAAGAGCTTGCGTTCTGAAAAACCAGCAACTACTTGCGATGTTGAAAATGATGCCTACTATCCGTATTATTTAGTGGATCCGATCAAGTCCTTCTTGCAGGTACACATTGTAGAACGCATATAGACAGCGTTTAAATGATGCAATCTCTCGAAAGGAAACAGGATACTGCTTCTTATAGAAGGTCAAACTTTTAGCTTATCACGTCCGGATCACCGTTTTTGTAACCATCAGCATGTATGTCTGGCTCCATAAATAATTAGACGATGATGGATAACAATAAACTTTAATAAAATTCAACAACAAAATTAACTTAAAAAGAAATAAGATTATCAGAGCTAGATGATACAATTCGATGCGATGTTTTCCCGGATCATTACCCACAAATGAGAGAATCTAAGTAAAGTAACATTAGGAGCATTCTCGATGGGTTCAGTTAGAACTGCTCGATGACTTGAGTAGAAGCATAAAAACTGGAACAGCATAATGAAACGCTTAAGCAGCCACAGAAAGCTGAGTCACCGAACTGGAACATCGATAGCATCTGAAGACTGGCGCTGCCAGTTGAAAAACTCAAACTCGAAATGAACTACTCGTTCTCTAGTCATTATGGACGGGTTCGATGGAGTTTAAATACTCGGTTCTTGTAGAGAGTGACGACTTCTCACGGCCGCCGCATACTTTTAAGGGTTAAAACAAATTTAAAAAAAATTTAGACAAATTTGAGACCTATTCACTTCCCTCGCAGACGAAAATTTTAAAATAAAAACCGATAAAAGTTAATTGTCCGAAAAAATTTTATTCTTCATAAAAAAATTATTATTTTCTTTCTTTTTCATATTACTGGTTCAATAAAAAGGATCTTAAAAATATTAGTCACTATCTTTATGCGTGAAAGACTTATGGTTCATTTTTTAGACATTCTTGGCTTTGTACCATAATTTCAAATGTCTACAAATTTTCATAAATTCAGCATCGGAAAGTCTCAATTTCATCAGAGCTTTAAGATTTTTTTATTAAATATGATTTTTCACATGGAACAACCATATCATAATATTTTTTCACATTTCGGAACTTGTAGATCAATAGAAAGGATATTTAATTCTTTAAAAAATTCTTTTTCCATCTTTTCTGATTTAAAAGCAAATGTACCACCATATAATTCAAATATATTTTTTTAATATACTCTTTAACATCACTAATCCATATTCCTTTATTATTTAGAATTTTTTAAAATCTCAAGCCATGAATTTATTTAGTACATTTATAAAAAAATTTTCGATCTTGTTTATCTAATTCACAATGAGGTGAAAAAAATCATACAATTTCAAAAATATTTAATTTCAAATTAATCCAACTAATTTCTCTTATAATGCATCTATTTGGCAGGAAAAAAACTTTATCGAAGTTTTTTCTGCCAAATAGATAAGAATAGATCATAAATAATAGTAATATACCCAATAGATCATAAATATAGTGATATAGATAAGTATTATATCACTATATTTATGATCATCCATCTTTAATTTATTACAGATAAATTTTTAAAAGCTTTAAGGTCATAAATTACAAAATATAATAATTTAAAGTACTTAAAAATATGCACTAGATGCCTTAAAGTCTAACTATTTAATTGGTAATGAAAATGAGAGAAATACTTTAAAGCCTTAAAATAGAAAAATAAAAGTTTAAAAAGTGTGTAAACCTTCCCCGGTCACCCCTATTGATCCCTACAGTTCCATCACAATGGCGTGTCAAAAATATTGTAAAGTACTTATTTTAGGTGATGGAAACTTAGGGCGATGTCATTCTGTATTTATGGATCTGAAGACTTTCTTGTAGAAATTCGTGAGAAAGTTATTCAAAACATTACAACTAGATGAGGTTTATTCAAAGATTTTACAATTTTAAAGGAATCTGCTGTCTACAAAGAATATGAAATCTGCTGTGGTTTTATGGTCTGTTCCACTGATCCTCATGCAGTATTTAAAACTGAAAAGAGTAGTGGCTGATAGCCTCGAAGCAGCCAGGTGGCAGGGGCAATGCTGAGCGAAGTGAGTGCTGGCCGCGAATTCGTCTGGGGCGGCGAGAGCGGCTAGTAAATATTAATTCACAATCATAAAGGAAGATCACAACTTGAGTCTCTGTACTGGACGCATTGTTCGGCCGTAATGAGTGGTATAAGATACTCCATCTGAAGATTTCGTTTTCAGGAGAGTCTTGATTAAGAATATCATTTTCTCCTTTAACTGTCTTCTTCAGAGAATGCCGGAATTGTTCTACCGTCGGCTCCCGCTCCTTCAAAGTTTCATTAGACTGATGAACTTCTATAAGATACAGAGGAAGGATATAAGAGAATTAAAATCTCGCAAGCATGTTATTAAGGGTCGATAGGATTTACCCCAGACTTTGATGATTGGTTGTTTGAAGGGACACTTTGAAAATTTTGTGAACATTTCAATACTTTCCTCTTGCGAGTAAAAATTAGATATATAAGTTATATTGGGTGAAGACATTGCAAACAACTTGACAACTTGAGGGATCGATTTATAATGAAACATCGCTTTCACAAACACTCACATGGTGTTGCTATCTTTGGATTACGATGCGTTATCTGTTTTCTTAAAAGATAGCCACTTTTGACAACATTTCACATTCCGAAACATCGATTGTATTCTGAAACACTCATTAATTTCACAAACGAAACCCTGTGAATGAAGTTTGTTGGAAGCTGTCTACAAAGTTTTTATCAAGTCCATAACGTTTGAGTTCTTTAAGTTATGTCCCTTGAATATCAATTTTCCGTTAGAAGTCCAATGCATCATCTCTTGAGAATTTTTAAAATAATTCAATATATTTCGAGTGTCGAATTTCAAGTTTTAAGGGTTGATTCTAAAATCAGATTTTCAATTAAATCCTTCTTTTCAACTAAATCACGCTTTTTAACTAAATTTTGCTTTTCTTCTTCCGTATGTTGAGCTGATACAGGTTCGGGTATAGTTTCTTGAACTCCATTATTATGATCTTGAATGTTTAATCTCTTCTGTAGAACTTGCATATATAACTTGACTTTTTCGTCATCTAATGCCCTCCTATTCTTTAAAATGGCACTCATTTCTCGATCGAGTTCAGAGAGTGTCTTCGGTTGGTACATGTTTAGAGATTTCATCATTAGGAACCAAAATGTATTTTTTTCGTGTATTCCATCTTTTCTAATGAATGAGAGATGTTAATACGCTTAATGCTGTAGTTAATAGAAATCTTTAAGAATTCGCAGATGACCTACGTCTGTTTTATTAACTGCAGCATTAACATCTCTCATTCATTAGAAAATATCATTTTGTTGAGACATTTGTTTGTTAAAATAAAGCCGACACTTTTAAGCTTGAAAATAATTAAACCCTGAAACGTTAAAATGAAGTCTTTTTGCTTTAACTTGAAACAATTTTTTCATAATCAAAGGCAACCAACTTTAAAATAATTTCACGTTTTGTTATTCCTGGAACTGATAGAAAATTGAAATTTTAAGTTCAATAAATTTCGTTATTCAAGAAAAAAAGTCGTCAGTTTCAGTCATTGGAAGAAATGTGGCCAAAATCAAAGTGAATTTCGATCATGAAAGAAAAATTAGTCAGAGCTAACTAATTAGAAGGGAAAAAAAGTGTGAAATAAAATAAGATTGAAAGAAATAAGAAATTAAAAAGAAAGTCGAAATAAATCTAAGTCCTTAAAAGCAGAAATCACTCGATTTTTTTATGTATCGAAAGAAAGATATGTTTAATCAGTCAGAACTTAATTAGACATGTTTTTCATAAGATCTACTCTAAGTGTGACATAAGGAAATTGTGACAATCGGTTGATAAATGGAAAAGAATTCGCGATAAGAATTATCTACGTTGAATATTCTCTAAACTTTCAAGATAAGATAACCAGTGGGACATGATGTATAATGCAATTTTTTTTTCAACGATATTCGAATGAAATCACAAAGTCTTTATAGATAAAATAGAAATTAAACGTTCTTTGCTGGTATATAATATTGAAGCTAAATTTATTGATCAATGTTAGAGGAATTAAAACATGGAAAAAGTGAGTTTGTAAGAATAATGCCAGCACTCTTAAGTTTGAGAAAATAATTCGAATTTCAACCTAACTTTCAAAGAGTTTGACGTTTTGTTATTGTCGGAACAGTTAAAAACGAATTTCTGAGTTTCATTTCGTTAATTTATTCAAATCTAAGAGATTTTTAGTGCTTTTTTATTTTATTGATAGAATATTCAATAATCATGTTTGTTAATGAGAAAAAATAAGCTTTAGCAACTGAAAAAGTGAACTGGAATTATTGATGCTAAATTAGAATGGTTGAAGCAAAATTACATTAATCTATGTTAAAGGAATTAAAAGGTGCAAAAATATGAGTTTGTAAGAATAATGCCAACACTTTCAAGTTTAAGAAAAGAATTCAAACTTTCCACGGAACTTAAAAAGAGTTTGACGTTTTGTTATTCCCGAAACAGTCACAAATCGGAATTCTAAGTTTCACTAACTTATTCAAACCGAAGAGATTTTTAGTGCTCTTGTATTTTATTGGTAGAATATTCTACAATCGTGTTTGTTAATGGAAAAATAAGCTCAAAACGAAGAGCGAAGTTCAATTGTTGCTGTTATTGAAACTAAAATTATTTGATCTGTATTAAAGGAATTAAAACGTGCAAAAATATGAGTTTGTAAGAATAATGCCGAGACTTTCAAGTTTATGAAAATAATTCAAACTTTAAAAGTGTTTGACGGTTTGTTATTCTCGAAACAGTCAAAAACTGAATTTTAAGTTAACTTATTCAAACTAAGAGATTTTTAGTGTTCTTGTATGTTATTGTTAGAATATTCTAAAATTGTGTTTGTTAGCGGAAAAAATAAGTTCGAAACAAAGAAGGAAGTTGAATTATGAAAGAAAAATAAATCGAGTGATTATCAGAAAATATTTAGGTAAAAAAATCAAATTCGAAGAGATGCGTTCCGATTAAATGCATACCGATTTCTACTCTTTCTTCGCTCAAGGACAATCCTTCCGCGTGCACAGATTGCAACCAAGTACGCATGCGCGCGGAGAAGCGGATGAAAAAAACAGCGCCAAGCAGGAGTCAATAATATCGTGCACAGAAGATTGCGTCCAATACGCATGCGCTTATACAGACAATCAACCCCTTGACGGATTTGTCCCAAATTTTATACGGACCCACATTCATGATGATAAAACTCTGTATCAAATTTTATTCATCTAGCTATTCAAGTTTTTGAGTTATAGTGTTCACATGACCGCGGGCAGACAGATAGACAGACTTCCCTTGGACGGATCTTGTCCAGTGAAAGACATAAGTTTGTAAGAATAATGCCAACACTTTCAAGTTTAAGAAAATAATTCGAACTTATAAATAAATTAACGTTTTGTTATTCTCGAAACAGTTAAAAACGGATTTATAGGTTTCATTTCGCTAACCTATTCAAACCTAAGAGATTTTTAGTGCTCTTGTATTTCATTGGTAGAATATTCAATAATCGTGTTTGTTAATGGGAAGAAATGAGCTCAAACACCCGAAAAAGTGAACTTGAATTATGAAAGAAAAATAAATCGAAGATGGTTCATTAGAAGAATTATTCTTATAAAACAGATTTTATGTGAATTAGTACCTAAGTAAGCTTTTCATATTTAAGAAGAGAAAAAAAAATGAGTAAGATTTTGAAATTTTCCTGAAAACAAATTAAAAATTCGCACGACGAAAAAAAATGAAAATAAAAATAAAATAAGATTGTAAGATCAATTCGAGAAATTTTTGTTCAAACAGCCGAGAAAATTCTAAGTCTCAATGAATGGGAAAAAGTTTGAAATATTTTCAAAGTCCGAAAGAAATATGTTTAAATATATTAATTAAATATTAACATATTAAATAATTAACATAAATTTTAATTAATGTTAAATAATGATTGAAAATTGTTTAATTATCACATGAGAAAACTGGATTGAGGCGATGTTTCCTTAAGATGCATCGGGTAATTTGGGCTTGATCCTGCTAATTAATTTTAAAGTTTTCAATTCTCCTGTTTAAATGCTTTATTTTAATTAATGTTAAGTTATTATTGATGCAAATCTATGAGAGAGATTAAAAGGATGTTGAAAAATCTAAATCCCTAAAAACACTCGAAAAATTTTCAAAGTCCGAAAAAATAATTAATTCCTTATCTCAAGTCCTAATCTTGAATCATTATCTTTAAAATTCCTTATCTTGAAAATTCCTTATCTTGAAAATTCC
>BGPR01015376.1:0-36834 GCA_013235015.1 Araneus ventricosus
TGATTTTCTGTGAACAAAACTTTCTTTACAAAAATAATTGCTAACTTTGCTTGTTATCGTCCGATTAAGAGGAAATTTACATCGAATTGCATAATGACAAATTAGAGCACTTGTCATATTTCTGTTAGAACATAATAAATTTTCAAGAAGTTAATAGTGGCTTCAAATTTTTCCAGTTCAATTTTTTTCCATGATGTAATTTGAGAAACAGGCGTACCATAAATTAAACTATTAATTAAGAAAATTAATTCGTATTTCCTCCTCTAATTATCTGATTAGGCTGATTCAGCTGATTGTAATAATTATAAATGAGGTCAGTTTCAAAATTTCCGTTAAAATTCATCAACTTTTAAGTGAAATACGCGACCATCTTTTTTTACTTACTTAAAAATTCAACAGCTCTGTTTATTTCATTTCCGGAAAGTTTCACTTTCAGACAGGTGAAGAAGTTTTGCCTTAGATAATGGCAAAGTCCATTGTCCGCTTTGAAATAACATTTTAATAAAGAAAAAATGTAGGAAGAAAACTAACGTTGATTTTCAGAAAATATATTTTCAGAATCAGAAATTCTTTTATAAGCTTCCTAAAAGTTCCTTTCATACTCTGTTAAAGTTTCAAGTCTGTATGATTTTTTTTCGTACAGAAATCGTTTCACATATATAGAACTCACATTTTCGCAGGGTCAAAGTTAGAAAAATCGCCTTACAGCTTCCGAATAAAGTCTATTGGAAAGAATAAAATTTGCTATTTTGGTTACGAATATTGATATCGGATAAGGTTTAGAACGGCCGATGCGTCCGAAAACAACGAAAGTAAATAAATGAAAAAAATCTAATCAAAATCGGACTGGGGCATAAATTTGAGTCGAGGGCTACCATCGCGCACGATTTCGTAGCTCTGCGTGCCATCGTTTGCCCGCAAATCGACACAGACAACATTTACTATACGATGAGATTACCGTGCTTCAGCATAAGGATGTCTTGTATTCTTCTTACCAAACGATTTTTTTATTTCGCACATTAATACCCGACGAAGAGAAAACGAAACCGAGATAACGAACTGTTTATTTGACCTACTTTTTCTCACATTCAGACCCCCTCATATTGTAAAATCATTTTCAAAGAGGAATAAGAGCAGAAACGAATTAAAAATGAGTACTTATCTAAAAAATTGTAATAAAGACTCCTAAACGCAAAAGACTGTCTAACCAATATGCTGCTAAGCGTTGTTAAAGCCTTGTTCCAACGGCGTGTGGCTTGGCCAAACTTCGAGTCGCACGAAGGTCGCATTTGTGGACTTTGATCGATTGAATTCGAACCGACGAGCCGGTCCTACGACGCTTAACTTGGCAAATATCTCCACAGCGCCCTAGTGAGCGGGTAAACTGGCGCCGTCTGGCCCCTTGATGTCTGAGCTATTTACTGCCACAACTCGGGAAACCACAGATGCTCTTACAAACCCCCGAGCGACATCGAATCTCCCCGTTCCGACGACAGGAAGTAACGCGAACCGAGGACGAAATCTGTGGGTTATCTGATCGTGGGTCCGGGGCTTCACACAAAGAAGCGATAACGCAGGTGTTTCAGTAACTGACGAGATTAGACCCCGTAGGCAGTGACGAAAACGCCAACCATTCACTCCTACACCTAACCGCCAGAAGTTTTTATGACTGGGACCCGTAGGCAGTGACGTAACGGCGTACTAAAAATAGCTCTATACGGAAAGGAGAGCAACCTGTTCAGCCATATAGACGCAAAGAGAAATTTCATCAGACCGGCATTTTTTTCAGTTGGCAGCCTAGCGAATCCATGACAGTTTTTCAAGACTTTTACTCAATTTGTTCTTTAAATCATGACTTTTCTTGACAAATTAAACCATTATCCAAATTCATGACTTTACCTGACTTTCTAGGTGCGCGGAAACCATGGATATACTTGTGTATATATCATTACAAAATCGACGATTGTCTAGTCAAAAGGTTTTTTTGGTACTTTCAACTTAATTTAACACTTCGCACTCGGATGTCGCTTTTTAGCCATCATTCTAGACTATGCATCATTGACGTTTCTTGACTTCGATAGTAAAAAAATGCATCATCAGTTGTAACAAGTCGCAGATTAATTTTTCGAAAAATAATCAATTAATTTGGTTTTTAAGACCTAGTATTCAGAGAATAATTACGTCTCTAATTACTTTTGCGAGTGCAAAGGGTTACAATTATAAATAAATGTTTCATCCCAGAATTAAAATCAGTATAGTAGCTTTTTAAGCGCCTTTAAATAACAGACGCCCCAGGGGTAGAGCTCAATGGATAAGGCCGCCCGGCTCAGATACTAGATAAACCCAAGCTTCGGAATGAGGAACCTGCGGCCTTCTTGAGTTTCTTATGAGACCTTACCAGTAAATTAAAATTTGCATTGTAATGTATAGTTGTCTGTAATATAATGATTACAGAATCGTTCTTCAATGGATTGGAGGTGAGGTTTGTGCTCATCCGGTGTTCGCTGCAATCCGTATCCGCTGTCTCGTAATAATTATAGAACAATAACCCTTAAGATTCTGTTCTCGCTGCCTTTTGCTCAACTGCTGAAATTTAATGAGGCATTTCAGTGCGAAAAGGTCCTCCACCCCTCCCCAAGCCTTTTCCGAGAAGCGAACTCAGACTGTGGGTAAGGCATTGATATATATTACTTCTCCCTTCAGTCATCCTGGTTATCGAAGCACTTGTTCGAAAGGCATAAACCAACGTATCGAAACCGGCATAAAAGAAATCGGCATCCAAGTTGAGGAGCCACGTCATGATGGTTTGCGATCTAAGGTTGTATGAGGTCGAGCGTTGTAGTACAGCAACAGTTATCCAACGAATTGCTTCGTGCACACTTCTAAATTCAATGGCCGACCACATTTTCATCTTCTGAGACTTCGGCGCATTAAGCAAGACATTTACGAGTAGTGCAATCAGTTTTTTTTGTGCCAAAATGTTTCGTCAATTTGAAATCCCGATAAAAATTGGCATAGACAGAAGGATAGGTTGGCTTTTCATTCAGCCCGTTTGGCCATAAAAATAAAATAAATTCTTAGAGTTGGGCGAATAATCAGCCGTGTGCGTGTGTGTGTGTTGATAAGGGGAATATTCATGGGAGTTGCGGCTACACTGGAGAAATCAAGGCGTGACAGGGAGGATGCTCTTTCCAGAAAGCGAAATGCCCCCGTGTGGGGGGATCGATGCGGTCGATAGTGCCTTTTGAATCCTCCCTGAATTATCCACCTAAATTAATCGACTTGAATCGGTGGAAAACGAACCGGTCTTCTGACCAAATGGAATGGATTGGACTACTCGTGAATGCCCAACTTTACAGCAACACTAGGTCCATCTACCGGCGAATGCCGTGATTGTCTCAGTTGCTTGGATAGGGAATTTTTGTACCCGTCAGGACTCTTGTTACCTTACTTTTTGAAACCATTTCCTGTAGATAGTCTTATTAATAGAAATATAGTAATAGTTTTGAAAGATTTTTTAGAAAAAGGAAGACAAAATAGAGACGTCATCAAAAAATTTCATTTATTACAAAAATGAAAGATATATAACAAAATATCCATATTCACAAACTGATTCCCAGAATAAAGTAGATATTATCATATCCATTTACGTCTTTCATAAGACAGAATATACAGAAAGTCCAAATAAATGCGTACAAACTCTTGAAAATTATCGAATACACAAGATACAAAATATCTCAGAATTGAAGTTATTTAATACATTGATCAGCATATGAATAAATATAGTCATTATTTTGAATTCACTGAACGTCTACCTTGATGTATTTAGGTGAGTACATGGTTATGACGTAAAGCGGAGCTAGTTTCCCCTACACCAGTGGTCGGCAAACTCATTAGTCAAAAGAGCGAAAGATAAGCAGTACAAAATTTAAGATTTCTTTTGAGAGCCAAATTTCTTTCTAAGACTCCTAAAAGCATGGGTCTTTTAGGAGTCAGTTTAAGCTAGCTACTAACATTAAATAAGCTACTAACATATAGATATTATAATAATAATCTTATTTATTGACAAAAATATTTTTATATTAAAATAAAAATTACAAAAATGCGCATTTAATGTGAACAGTGTCCTTGGAAAGTTGAATAAGTCAGGTTTGTATGTCGTTGTTTTTAATTTGAAGTTGGATTCCAGGTTCTCATCAATAAGATGATTTTTCAATTTACTTTTGATAAGGGACATGCTTGAAAAATATTGTTCGCATAAATATGTCAAATGAGCCGAAGGGGGAAGATAACAGCAAATGCTTATATTTTTAACGGATCATATGAGTCCGGAATTCTATTCCAGATGTTGAAAATTACCATGTCCTTCTTTTCCACGCCTTTCAAAGCAGATCAATTCTGCTATGAACTAAGATCACATTTATGTTTCTCCAATTTTTCCATATCAACGTTAAGGCTTTACAATTTGGAGCTTCATAATTGTTTGTTTTTTAACTCTAGTAATTGCATTTTGAAGGCGCGGATGTCAACATGAAATGGAGAAAAATTTAATTCTGTTACGTTAAGACTGAGAGTTTTTTTAACAAAGGCTAACGCTGTTATGCAATATCTGAATTCCTGAAACCTCGATACAAAAGCTTCTCTCATATTTAAAATTGTTTTGAAATATTAAATGTAAATTACCGAGTTATTTTCTTTGCGATGTTTCAGCAAGATTGGAAAATGAATTGATGCTTCTCTTTCAAAATATTGAGCAAAAAGGGATAATTTGTGTTCGAATAAAATGACTTTTTTCAACGTCCCTGTAGCTTACAATTAAGTTTATTTAGATAAGGCATTACGTCTACCATGAAATGAAATTTTTGGATCCACTTTTCTCGTCCGTTAGTTCAGAATATTCAACATCCTTTTCAAGGAGAAATGCTTTAATTTATAATAATAAAAAAGTGAAACGTTTTAAAATGCTTCGTCTTGCAAGCAATCGTACGGTCGTGGAAGAAAAGGATCCACCCGGCATTATTCAGCGATCGTTCATTGGGCATTTAAAAAAGGTACTTATCTTCAGGAAATAACGCATACTAAAAGATTCTATGGTTAAAACTTCCATACGGTGTCACCTAAATATTTAAAATTGCACTAACTTCAAAATTTTCAATAGCAACACCCATTTTTAATGTCATAAATAAATTTCTCATGAAGAAATACTCCAGGAAATAAATTTTGGTTAATATGCCATGAATATATCGGAAGATATTCGATATTTTGTGCTCAAAATAGAAAAGGTTTCGTCTGCACATTTAGATAGGGAAGGTCTCTGCTTGCGTTTAAATGTCGGTAGTAGTATTTTAAATTATTTCGCACTTTAAATGTTATTTTCAAAGCAATGATCTACATTTTACAATCGGTAAAACGTGCTGCGGAAAAAAAATAATAGTGTAATATTACACCAGTTTAATTTATAAAATTTTAATTTATATGTATATAAAATAGTTAAATGTTTATATATCTAAATTTTAAAAAGTGGTGTAATAATAATATTTACATCGAAAATTGAAAATTTAATGTAACTTCAAAAATTCGCACACGAATATGCTGAAATTTTGCATAGGCTTATCAAATGGCAATCTGCTTCGAAAACTGTTAAAATTTATATTCAAAAATTTTTAACATTAAATTTGATAAAATATTTTATGTGCTCAAAAAATTATTTTAAAATAAAAAGTAAAAGTGTAAAATGTGCAGAATAATTCACACTACTACACAAAAAAAATTCTAGGTCAATAGTTGAATTTTTATTGTTATCTTGAGAGATAATATAAGATTTTAGTTTAACATTAGAAACTCAAAATTTCATTTGATTATAATTCTGAAACCAAAAATGCTGGGATGATGAAACCTGGTATTCCAGCATGAATTTTTATGTAGTTTCGAAGTTTTTTAAGAAAAATTAGTGTTTCCATTGGAAATTTTGAAGTTAGTGCTATCATAAATATGTATATGACCACTTATGGAAATTTTAAGCATGAAACCTCTTACTAGACCTTGCCCAGATAACAATTTTAGTTTGCAGCAAGCTTGCCACAAATTTGTCATGACAAGAGTGCAAGCTTGCCACAAATTTCTCATGACAAAAGTGCAAGCTTGCAGCAAGTTAACGAAAGCTTCGAAGTCACCATGAAACGAACTTGCAGCAAGCTTGCCGTGCAAATTCATTGCAAATTATAGCAAAAACAGAGTATGAACACAACCTGGGATAAAACTCGCAACCTACCGCTTAGTAGCCAAACGTCGATACCACTCGACCAGCTCGGCTACGCGAGTAGAAGATAGATCTCGCTAATACATCGTCCGATTAGATTCGTATATGATTTATTTTAAACATTTTCTTGATTTCATTAATTTTTTGAGTTGACAATATGAATTGAAGTCAAAGAGAGAGCGATTTTCGCTAAGAACTACGTTTTGCTTTTAGAAGAAAAAAATACGAAGTGCACGAAGGCGAACCATGGGCGAGATTGAAGGGGATGAAATGAAAGCATTAGTTGGCCTACTGCAAAACAGGAGCATCCGAAAATCCATTTCTGGCTAAGTTCAAAGACAGAAAGGATAACTATTCGCCTTGTCTCATCATGTTACTTAGTTGTACGCAATGGGCGAATGTTCGGGCTTTCCAAAACTATTTGGTTTGCAGCCCCATCTTATGTCTTTCTTACCTTCTCATTCATTTGTTGTCTTCTTTTCTCGTTTTCATGTCTTCTCGTTGATAATCGACCTCTCAGAGTAGAGCAGTAAGGAAATAAGAAATAGAAACGAAAATAAGAATTTTAAAAATAATTTTAATGAGTTCTGCCAATCTCAAGGACGAGTCGCCACTGCTTTAACGTAAAACTTAACAATACACACAACACTGAGAGAAAAAATCTACACTATTAAAATTCGACGCGTATGTATGTGAGGCTATCTTCTCACGAACCGCTGAAAGGAGAAGCGCGCGGAAAGTACAAAAAGATGGGGAATGATCCAAGGAATCCATTTTGACCATTTAAATTCCGAAATTTTAATTAGTAAAAAAGATATTAATTAAAAACTAATTTACAACAATACTTTTCATTGTTTCGGATACTTTATAACAATACTTTTCATTGTTGCAGCGCAATTCAAAATATATTTTATTGTTGAAGTTCTTTATTTTAAAGAACATTGTTACAGCAACAATAAAAAATGACGCTGACAGAAATAAAAAATGTATTGTTGGAAGTGTATAAATTCTTTTTTTATCCCGTGATATAACGTCAAACAAAATCATTATAACGAATTTACAGGCGTGTTTTGTTTCTGTGAAGTTATGCGCCTAAAGATATAGATTAGTTATGTTAGTGATTTTAATCATTATTCATTGATTTGATCAAGTTTAAATATTTCTGGTAGCTGCTATTTTAAGCTGATATTTGGAAGTTACTATTTTTGCTTTGTTCAGTTCTCGCTTTTTCCGATGCCTAAAAGAAAAAAGAGGAGTTATAGCGGATGCTGCCCGCAGACAGCAGGCAATTAGAAAACGTGAAAGGAGAGTTGCTGAAACTCACGAAGAAAGAAACCATGGCACAACGTGGTCGGAACAGAAGAGCGGAAGAAACAGGAGAACAAAATAATAGCCGATTGTCAGACATGGCCCAACGTGACCATGAGAGAAGAGCTGAAGAAACAGAAGAACAAAGAAATAGTCGATTGTCAGCCGTGGTACAACATGCAAGAGAACGCCTTCTAAATGTTATTGAAGGACAAAATCACCATCAGATACAAACTTTTATGCAGTTAGAACTGTGCTTGACTTCTTATTTATTTAAGAGAGAATGTAGGGCATATGTCTCATTACGTCACTTTTTCTCTCCTCCAGGGGATGACACATTATTCAACATAGACCGTGCAACGCCGGGCCATACATCTAGTTTGATATTCTTATCCGACATTAGGATATTTTCCTGTTTTATGTTACATTTAACTGCCTCAAATTGTCTTTCCATTCTTTCTTAAGTCAATAGTCTCAACTATCTGTCAATGAAACTGAGTAACAGTATGCGTCATTGGCAAATTGTCTTTCAATTCATGATGATTGGATGATGTAATATTGGGCAAATATTCGTATTTCGCTGTTTTTCTATGTTGAAGAATTTTGCATTTCTGCAATGAAAATCTGCATATGAATTTGTGAGCAGCCCCTTGAAATTTAAAAATTAATATATATCTCAAAATTTTGCAGATGTAATCGTGAAACTTAATTTATACGTAGACGAGTGTAAGAGGAACATTTCGCTCATTTACACTTTTGCTCTATGGGGAACGTATAAAAATTTCATTTTCTTAATTGTTTATTTCAGAAACCAAAGTGGTTTCAGACAAATTCTTACCTTATTTGATGAAACTTTGTAATTGGAGGCATATGTCTAGGTGCAATATTTAAGGAAATAAATGCTTGTTCCACTTTTTGGGAACCCTGTATAAAGGATGAATTGTTTTACTAAACAAGCAATGGATCTTGGAGATATATAATGATTTTATTTATAAGAAAAATAAGATATTAACCAATTTCTAGAAAATCTTCCAAGTCCATTGACTATCTTTAATAAAAAGAAACATTTTTACAGTCTATTCCTGGTGTAATTTTTACACATAAAAAACTTATAGTATTACCTAGTAACAGGTGAGCTAATTAAGGGCGGCTTGTGTGGCACAGCTGGTGGATAAAAAATCCCCCACGGAATGAGAAGAGCAGATGATTCAGAGCTGGCAGAAAGGAAAAGTGGGAATTTGGTTCACTATATACAAATTCTTTGCTTTTGAAGTTCATTATAAGAATTTGAAAATAAATTAGTGACATAAGAGTTCACTTGGGACCATTTGAAAAGTTCGTTATAATCGAGGGTTCGTAATTGCGTGGTTTGACTGTATATCATTCTCAATTTTATCTTGTTTTGTAAAAACAATTTATTTAAAAAAATCAATACACTACATACTTCACAGACGTACTGTTCTCATCTGGAATGCATCAGAGAAGGTTTGTCTTAATGCTCTTGCTCGGAGAAAACTCTTCACTAAACTTCACAGACACATGGTTAATTCATTATGAAAAGTATGCGTTGGCAGATGTTTCTTTAAGTTGGATAAGAAAATGTTTTACTACAAAAGTCACGTGAAAATGCTGGCTTTTCCGTGTGCAACTGTAAATGTGTTTTAAAAACCCCTTCTTACAAAAAAACATTCATTACACATGTCAGTGGCAAATGGTTTCTATCTTATATGTGTTAGAAAGTGTGTGATTAAATTCGACTTCTCAGAAAATCCTTTATTACACATGGTCACATGCAAACGATTTCTCTCTCGTATGCATACGTAAATGTGTGGTTAACTGCGATTTCTGAGAAAATCCTTTACTACACAAGTCGCATTCAAACGGTTTCTCTCTCGTGTGCGTACGTAAATGTCTTTTCAAAGTCGACTTCACAGAAAATCCTTTATTGCACATGTCACATGCAAACGGTTTCTCTTTCGTATGCGTACGTAAATGAGTAGTTAAATTCGACTTCAGAGAAAATCCTTTCTTACACATGTCACATACAAACGGTTTCTCTTTCTATGCGTAAGTAAATGTGTTTTCAAAGTCGACTTCTCAGAAAATCCTTTAGAACACACGTCACATGCAAACGGTTTCTCTCTCGTAAGCGTACGTAAATGTGCTTTTAAATGTGATCACCTTGAATATGCTTTACTGCAAATGTCGCATGGAAAGGGTATATCTTTCGTATGTGTACGTAAATGAGTTTTCAAAGTTGACTTTACAGAAAATCTTCTATAACATACATCACATTCAAACGGTTTTTCTCTCGTATGTGTTCGTAAATGTGTGTTTAAATTCCACTTGTGAGAAAATCCTTTATTACACACGTCGCATTCAAACGGATTCTCTTTCGTATGCGTACGTAAATGCTTTTTCAAAGTCGACTTTTCAGAAAATCCTTTATTACACAGGTCACACGCAAACGGTTTCTCTTTCGTATGAGTTCGTAAATGTGTTTTCAAAGTCGACTTCTGAGAAACTCCTTTAGAACACATGTCACATGCAAACGATTTCTCTCTCGTATGCGCACGTAAATGTATGTTTCTATTACATTTCTGAGAAAATCCCTTACTACACACGTCGCATTCAAACGTTTTCTCTCTCGTATGCGTATATAAACGCGCAGTTAAATGCGACTCGAGAGAAAATTCTTTCTTACACAGGTCGCATGGAAACGGTTTCTCTTTCGTATGCAGACGTAAATGTCTTTTCAAATTCGATTTCCGAGAAAATCCTTTACTACACATACCGCATTCAAACGGTTTCCCTCTCGCATGCATACCTAAATGTGTTTTTAAACTTGAATTCCCAGGAAATCCTTTATTAAACACGTCATATGCAAACGGTTTCTCTCTGGTAGGCGTTAGTATATGTGTGGTTAAATGCGACTTCTGAGAGAAACTTCATTGTACACGTCGTATGGTAACGGTTTCTCTTTTGTATGTATTAAATGTGTCATTAAATTCCTCTTCTGGGCAAATGCTTTATTACATACATACAGTTTCCGTTTCGTATGAGTCAGTAAATGTTCTTTTGAATTCTGCTACAAAGAAACGCTTAACTACATAAATCGTAGGCGGATTACTTCTGCATTTAACAAGCTATTTCAAAACAATTTGTTCAGAAAAACTGGACAAACTGTCATAAGGAAATTTAAATTATCTTTAGTTTCAGTTTGCAAACAAAATTACAAAGCTTTATACAAACTATTTTTCTTGCTGTATGCATTGCTGCTGTATTGAAGTTTCACCATTGTGCCAATCAAAAGAGTGGTCTTTGAACTTGTTCATTGTAAATATGCTGTATTATGTCTTCAATAAAATAAATTTTCACTTTTGTGTATGCTTACAAAAATATTTCCCAATGCATATTAATAAACAATAAAAAATGGCGTAAAGAGTTTTTAGCACGTCCTACTGGAAAAATTGTTCTTTCCCATTTCGTGGTGCTGGATTAAATCCAAAGATAAGTCTTAATTTGTTGATCTTGGACAGGTTTCACGTTTTAATTTCGTCACATTTTGCCCGAAAGATGTTGCGAATCTGTAGACGTTCTTATTGGCAGGGGAAACTTGAAAATTACAGCTTTCATCAAGGTTTCTCACACTGCAATTTCGAAATCTAAATAATAATAAAAAAATAATCAACGGGATTGTACACTCATTGAAATTGTACATACTGAAAACAATCAAATTTATCCGTTGATTAATACAGATCTACAGAGCTTTGAAATACCAAGATTAATTCTCATATACAGGCAGGGCAGCCATATCCTAAGGGCTAACTGGGTTGCAATCTCAAGGGCATCCAAACATTCACTCTTCTGATTTTCTTTCTCACTATATTTAACTATAATTTTAAATATGTTAAAAGTAAAAACAACATTAGGGCGTGAAACTAGATAGCCATAGATTATGTAATAATAGTATATATTATAATATAGCTAGACATTCAGTAAGAAAATCAAAAACCCTGCACATATATGTTCTCAACATACGAAATGCGGTAAGAACATACCTAAGTATTGCCTGTACAATCTGTAGTGATAACTGGCAATTTTTGATATTAAAAAGGAAAAATAATGGTTATTTGGACAATCTAAAATACACTACTGATCAAAAGTATTGCAAGATTGATAAAATGAGAAACATTTGGAATTAATTTGAATACAATGGTCCACAATCAGCTGTGGAGAATCATGGGAAATCATATTTTGTGACGAGAACATTTAGGGGACTGTCCACAAATTGATGAAGAAGAAAATGTTTTGAAGCTTTCATGAATTGTTTTGTCTTTTATGCAAATTTCTTACACGAATTTTCGTAAAAATTGCGTGAATATTCGGGAGGATATAAAGGCTTCTTTAAAACATCTCAGATTTTTCGCATCTTTTTTGCTTATAACATACAGTTTTCATCCAAATTTTGCGAAACTTATAGAATATTCCACGATACGTTAGAGAAACATAGCATTGGAGTTTGAAGTAAATACCTTGAATTCTTAAGAAAATGTGAGTAACTGTAGAAAATATTTTAACTGCGCACGCGCGAAACTTAGCTTATATTTTCTTTCATAACGTCGAAACCAGATATCTAAGGCACTTTATATAAAATTTCCAGTTGAATACCATAAAGATTTAGAAAGACAAAGGAATTGTATTCAGTAGAATTTCCACCATTCTCCAAAAGAAATAAAATAATGAGGGTTTTTCCACAAATCAATTTTTCGAACAGCAACATTGAATTTTATGAAAGTTGAATATCGTGAAAAACCATTTGCACTTATAAATTAAATGTATAATTTGAATTGCAATCCGATGGTTAATACTCGAAGATTCAAGTTCTTAAAATAATATATTGATTTGTGGAAAAGCGCTCATCTGTTTGCTCTTCTTAGAGAATAACAGAAATTCTGCTGACTGCAATGCCTACAACTTTCTAAATCTTTATGATATTCAACTGTAATTTTTATATAAGCTGCCTTAGATATCTGTATTCGACGCTATGAAAGAAAATTTAAACTATTTCTCGCGCGTCCGCAGTTAAAAAAATATTTACTACAAATACTCATATTTCCCCAAATATTCAAGGTATTTACTTCAAATTTTAATACAACGTTTCTCTATATTGAATGTTCTGTAAGTTTTGCAAAATTTGGAGTACAACTCTGCATGTTATAAGCAAAAAACATGCGAAAAATTTGGGAAGTTTTAAAGAAGTATATCTTTCCGAATATTCATACAATTTTTACCAAAATGCATGTAAACAATTCAGATAAGAAGCAAAAGGATTGATGAAAGTTTCAAAACATTATCAGCTTCCTGTGAATGTGGGCGATACCAAATGATTTTCTTCTTCATCAATTTGTGAACAGTCCCCTAAATGTCCTAGTGACAAAATCCTCAGTGTAAAATGCTATTTCCCACAATTGCACGTCCCACGATTATCCTCAACTGAATGTGAACCATTGAAGTTAAAATGTTTCTCATTTGTCAATCTTGCAATATTTTTGGCTAGTAGTGTAAATGGTTTTAAGTATTTTATCCATAGGATATTACATAATAGAAAATATATAGTTCGCACCAAATACATATATAAACATATTAAAAATTTTATAAATTAAAATTAACGTATTGATGTCAATCAATTAAATAATTGGAAAAATGCTAATTAAGATACAGACTGTTTCAATACATATATACACATATTACTTCTATATTAATTTATATATATTACCTAAATCTGTAAATTTGCTTACTTTAAAAATATTTTTTAAGATAATAAATTAAAATGCATATTTTTTCAATTAAATATATAGTTAAAAAAACACAAAATATTTATATACGTTCTATCATGTTAATTTAAATATTACGTCGATGATTTTATTTCTGTAATAAATATATACGAAAGGATAGAAAAATTTTTATAATGTAAGCACTAAAATTAGTCATATACACGAACAGTCTTGAAAAATTCAATTTTGAAAAGGAACCGATTTGCAAAATTACAAGGCGTTAATCAAAGAAATGGTACCATTTTTTATTCCTCAATTATTTAATTGGGAAGGTATTTTCGCTGGGCCACAGGCTCTCAAATATGTTAAGATGGCCCAGGAGACAGGGCCCCAGCTCTTTATGCCTACACATGCGCAATGAAGCAACTAAGAGCTCAGTTCTGTAAATCATTTTACGGGAACGTTTTCTCTAATGTTTTATTTGATTGGCGAGACGTCTCAATAGTAGCATGCTGTTGAAATTTATATATTAAGCTTACATGGTGGATCAACAGTTGCTGAAAGACAATAATTAATCCATTTTTATAAAAACTAACTTTTATTTTTTGCTAGAAATAAATTTAAAAATGATAAAAACAAACATTCCTCTCCACACGTTTACATCCTTAATCCATCATGCTAGCCAGTGCAGCAACACAACTACATTGCAACTAACTTAAAGAATCTAACATACCATCTTGTATAGTCAGATAGAACATGTGTCCAAACTTGATTGTCTGTGATGCCATAGCTGGTTATGATGTCATAGGAAACGTACACGCCCATATTATGACATCGCTAACATAAGCAGACAAGATCAATACAAGCCAATCATTCAAATGTAAACAAAGATTCACAAATAAATATTTAAACGATTTTTAGATCATAGAAAACTTCAAAATAAGCTACCAAAGTACCCCATTTTTCATGACTCTAAAAAAAATACAAATTTCATTCACTTACATTACAAAATAACCAATTACAATAAAATTCTAACTTATCAAGTGACAAAGCTTTTGAAATGATATCCGAAGCATTTTTCTTACCTGAAACATACAATAAGTCGAATTCATCAGCATTTAATTTTTCCTTTACGAAAAAATGACGAGTGTTAATATGTTAAGTTCGTTGGTTTACCATTAAATTCTTAGAATAACATATAGCACTTTGATTATCACAAAATATTTTATATTTAATTATAGGCAAATTCTAAAAATGAACAACTATTCATTATTCTATTTAACCAAACAATTTCTTTCACAGCTTCCGAACAAGCAATATATTCAGCTTCCATACTTGATAAAGCTGTACATTTTTGTTCCGATGTAGACCATGAAACAGGAACATCACCTAAAAATATTACATAACCACTGATAGATTTACGGTCCATTTTATCAGCTGTCCAACTGGCATCAGTATATGCTGTTAAAGTAAAACTTTTACTTCTACTCAAGTCTATTTCATAATTAGAAGTATTTAGAACATGATGGAATACTTGACACAGGAGATTCCAATGAGTCACTGATAGATTGTTATTAAATTGAGATAGAAAATTTACAGAAAACATAATGTCTGGTCTTGTTCTAGACGCTAAAAAGGATAAACTTCCTATTAAATTTCTATAAGGTACATTTAGTGCGTTAATGGAACCAAATTTTTACAATTTGGAATATTACCAAAAAATATTTCCCATTTTATTTATATAACTTTTCTGATGCATTATAAAACTACCATTTTCTCATTTCAAATTCTATACCTAGAAATTTAGACAATTTACCGAAATCTTTAACATCAAATTTTGATTTTATGAAACTGATTGCTTCAATCATGTATTTTTCATTACAAGCAAAAATGGCAATATCAACTACATATACTAATAACAATACAAATGATTTATATACATCCATACGTACAATTACTAGTCAAGAACTTTTGAAAACCCAATTATATTAGGATATTATTAAGCTCACTATACCATTCTCTACCTACTTGTTTTAAACAATACAAAGCTTTCTTAAGTTTAAAAACACTATTATTTCATTATCAATTACAAAACCAGAAGGTTGTTCCATAAAAATGTCCTCATAAAGTTGTGCATATATGTAAGCACTTTTAATATCCAAGTGATTACATAACCAACCTTTCATAGTTACTAATATAACAATAAATAACCTAACCAAGCTAAAATTTGTAACTAGAGAAAAGGCATCAAAGTAATCTATAACTTCAATCTGCTTGAAACCTTGTGCTACCAATTTAGCCCTGTAACTTTTAATTTTTCCATTAACAGAGGCGGCCCGAGGCCCGGGCAAACCGGGCGACTGCCTTTGGCACCAAATTCCAAGTGGCGCCAGAGCTGGAACGTAAAAGGGATAAAAAAAATTGTTGGATTAACATGAGATCTTCGGTGGAAACGGCAAAAAATCTTCCTTTCATTTTGACGCCCCCTCTATTTTTCCGTACAGGAGATCAACTCAAGCCTCTAGACCCTGGAGAGGTCCCAAAATCTGTTCCACGAACATCAGGCCATAAAATTTGGCGGGTCATTCACAGGTCAGACTATACACACGGGTCACCCGATCCCCTAGGATCGTGTTGGCCATAGGTACGGTCCGGTCTACTGTGCTCCCTCCTCACCCTACTTTGAAAACAGGCCTTCTCTTTCCCAATTTCTCTAGAATTATTTCCTCCCACACTCTCTTTCCTCATTTCGTGGTTTTTCCTTTGATCCGAGAGGCTCGTTCCTCCTAACCGACTATTGTATTTCACTTTTATGCCATAGTGGGCCGAAAAAATATTAAACCGGATAAAAATGTAACTTTTCCCCTGGTCTGCACCATTTCTCATCGGATTCTTACTTTGACGGAACGTTTGGCACACTGTGTTGAAAGCAAAACTTGTGAATGTCACGCTTCATTTTTATTCTGAACAGCAAATTTAAATTGTGACAACGTTATACCTGTTGTGCTGTGATTTTCGTTAAAATATCTGAAAAAAGAAGCAATCATGTACGTTTTAAAGCAAAAGAAATTCACGGATAGCAGCAGAAAACGAAAAGCAAGCGTCTGTTGTTGAAAGAAATAATCAAAATTAGAAAATATTGAATCCAATGAAGGTCTGTCAGCAACAGTCGAAGGCAGATCTTTAACTTCAGAAAACCTTAAGAACGACGATATAACGTATTGTTCGAACCAAGAACAAAAAATTCCTGTGAATTCAACACCATAGGTAATTTTGTTATTATCATTCTAGCATGTTATTTTAAAATATTCAGAATTAAATATCTATTTGAAATATATAAATTTTCAATATTGACAATACTAACATTGTCGATTGTACAAAAATTCTAAATATTAAAATCCAATATAAAAAATTTTGGTTTTTTTAAAAAAATTATATTTATGTATTACTGAGCAGAAAGCTTAAAAGTGCGCAATGGGCTAATTGATATCAAAAGTTGTGTTGGTTTTGCTGGAACATTTTTTACAACTTCTATATGAGTATTCAAAAGAACTTAACTCATATGATTTTCGTAAACTAGATAAGCACTATTTAACAAGTTAACTCGTTTAACAGGACCAAGTGTGAAAGCATGCAAAGTTACAATTGCGTAAACCAGAGGCAGTAAAACATTTGAAAGTGAAGTGACTGTGTGAAGAATCTAGCAATAAACAAGACGGCAAAACAAGTTTGCAAACCGAAAACACAAACAACAGTACTGAGTGTGATAAGGTTTGTTAGATTTTAACATAAGCATTACACTTGAAATAATAATATCCAAACTGTTTTTTGAAAAATAAAATTTGTACGTATAAAGTTTCCACACATTTTTTACAATCATCAGAAAATGCTAAACATTAGAGGAAAACTTATAAAATTACAAACTATTTTCACATATTTTTTTTTCCTGTTAAGTTTGTGATTTAAAAAAAATTGTAACACGGCTGAAAAAAATAATAAATCAAGGTTTCACATCGATAAGCAAGGTACATGGTCAGGGCCTTATTACCAAATAGGCAACTGTCTATGCGCCCTGCATCTTTGCGGAAGCCCTCGAAATTACTATTTGTTAAAATTATTTTCAGGGCTTCCATTTGACTCACAAGAAGTGTGTTCTAGAACTTACTGAATTTAAAATCCAGTGTCCTTTAAATTCAGAACATTATTCTTGATATATTTTGAATGTTTTCGAATTTATTAGCAGATCAATGGGTCGCATTTCAACAGTCCTGGAAAACTTTGTATTAGAATATTTAAATTGTGTTAAAAATTTTTGCAATTTTTTAACCATTTTATTTAAAATTTCAGTTTGTTATATTATTTGTTGCTCAAAACTTGCTTATTCAGATATTAAATTTAAATCAATAAGTTATCTGGTTTTGGAAGTTGGGGTGGGGTGCCCAAAAACTTAAATTGCTATACTGCTCTCCTAAGCGTAAAAGGCGTATCTCACTTTTTTAAAATTTTCAGATTTTTCCTACCTAATAATGTTTGTGACTTTCCCGACATTATTCCTAAGCGAACAGGCCGTATCTTATTAAAAATAATAGAAAACCACTGAAGATTTATGCGTTTCTTATAAAACTAACGCAGTGGGTTTTTCTGATTCTACCAGTAACTACTGGCGAGAGAAGCTTTTCGAAACTGAAACTGATTAAAACATATCATCGATATAGTATGTCTCAGGAGCGGAGCGACTAGTTGCTTTCGCAACCATATCAATTGAACGAGACCTTCTATAGAGCATTCATATTGAGAATATTATGAAAGATTTTACAGATAAAAAGGCAAGAAAAGTAAGCATGTGAAGAGACTTTATAATACTGTTTAAAAACTCATATATATATATATTTTTTCATTTGTTCATTTCATTATTTTAGTTTCTGTAAGACTTCCTTATATTCTTAAATATTTCTGAAATTAAAAAATTCTGACCATAACATTATTAAGTCATATTTGTAGCTAAAACATGCATTTATAAGTAGAATTTTGTTGGACAATTAAAATACAGACAATATAGAATTTTAAAAAATTACGTTGGTTTGGGGCGCCAAATTGTTGTTTTTCTCGGTTGGTGAAATTACTTCGCGCCGCCTCTGTCCAGTAACATCTTTTTTAAGTGTATATACCCACTTATTCCCCAACACATTCTTATTTTTGGGTCTAGGGACAATCTCATAAACATCTCGGATTTTAAAATTTCAATCTCTTCTTTCGTCGCACTACACCAATTTTCTCTTTCGGGTACATTTTGAGATTCCTTAAAATTATTAGGGATTTTAATATCTACCAAATGAGCTTCACTATCCGATACATCCTCAACATCTGTTGAAAATTCATCCGATTGAGTTCCAATTGCATTTGGTTCATTATCATTTTAAATTAATTTAGGTGAAAAGTCAAAATTATCTGAGTTATAGTCAATACCCTTACTTTCACAGCATTTCTTAACTTCATTCTTACTTCTTAATCTTACTTTTGCCTCAGGATAATAATAAACATCTATCCTTCCTTTAGTTTAACCTTTCTGTCTATTTACACAAACTCGTTTCCAATCGCATTTAGTTTTGTCTGAAGGTTTAGGTATTGGAGTTTCATTACTTGAAAACTCAAAATCTGAAAAAAAATCAATCATCCTAAATTTGCTATCTTTCATTTGAACATTAGAATTGACTCCCAATATGGATTCATTAAACTTTACGTGTTTAATTTCAGTTACTTCTCCACTTTGGGGAAAGAAAATTCTATATCCTAGAGTATTTAGTGCATAGTATATCATTATACTTTTCTGAGCATTAGTCTCTAATTTATTTCTATATGCTTTCGGCATGAAAATATAAGCTGCACAACCTATCCTTTTAAAATGTCTAACAGAAAATTTCTTATCACTCCAAACATTTAACTGAGCTTTTCCTTTCAAAGCTTTATGGGGAAATCCATTTCTAAGATAATTTTGAAAATTTACAAATTCAGCCCATAAATTCTTGGGAACTTTACTTCCATGTATAAGGGCTCTAACCCCTTCTATTATTGTTCTATTATATAGCTCAACAACATTATTCATCTCCGGTGAGTAAGTGTTAGTACGCTCAATTTTAATACCTTCGTCTATCAGATACTGTTCAAAATAATCTGCACTAAATTCTATGCAATTATCTTATCTAACCCTTTTGATTTTTCTATTAGTTAATCTTTCCATTGCTTGTTTATATGCCTTAAAACACTCAAAAGCTTCAGTTTTGTGTTTCAAAAAACACGAAATACAAATACAATACTGAATATCGAAAATAATCATCATTAATACTATAAAAATATTCAGCACCACCTAACGATTTAACAGTACAGGCCCCCATATATCTATATGCACAAGTTCTAAGACATATTGAGTTCTAATTTTATCAATATTAGGAAATGAATGACCTACTACTTTTATTTAAATAACAAGTATCACATTTATCAACATTTCCCTTTAAATTTTCAAGTCCATAAGCATTATTACTTTTGTAAAAATCGTTCAAACTTTGCATATTTAAATGACCAAATCTAACATACCACAATTCAATATTATTGTTATCAGAAATATAAGCAGCACTGTCATTTTGCATTTTTATTACATTAGCTTTTATTACATTATTATATAGAACTTGTCAACTAATGGAACAGTTAAAACTAATTTATTCCTAGGAGTTTTTATAATCATTTTTAAATTTTTTTACAAAGATATTAAAATGTGCCAAATAAAATTTTCTTAAAGAAATTAAATTTCTCACCATTTGTGGTGCATACAATACATTTTTAAACAATAAAGAAACCTTATCAGAATTATCCATTATTTCAAGATTAACATCAACTATACCAAGGATATTTGTTGTACCTTCAGCTATACTTGCACTTGAAGATAATTTCTGGAAATTAGTAAATAAATTAGTATCATTAACAAAGTGTTCATTTGCAACAGAGTCTATCACAAACTCTATGTCCATGGATTGAGTATAATATGCAGATGCATGAAGAGCTGCATGATTGGAATGTTCACCTTTCTTGAAGGTAGGCAGCTTACTTGATGAGTAGGCATTTTATTGGCATTCTTGAATTTGTAACAGTTCATTTTAACAACGGTTCCACAAGACAATCACTTCCTCCTTTCTTTGAAATCGTTCGCAGAAATCTTCTTATCCGAAACATGACTTGCTATGAAGAAAACAGCAGATTCTTTGGGCCTTGCATAAGATTTCTCACGGACTATAACTCCGTCGTATTCAGCCAAAAGAGATTTTCGAACATTTAATGAAGTGAAATTTTTGTCATCGAATTGGTCTTGGCAGGTTATCTAAATCTGGTAAGCAATCTCATCTTATGGGAAAACTTTTACAGCATTTTCAAGATCTTTTGAAGCTTGGGAGATTTTTCCTAT
Source organism: Araneus ventricosus (assembly GCA_013235015.1). Lineage (NCBI taxonomy): Eukaryota > Metazoa > Arthropoda > Arachnida > Araneae > Araneidae > Araneus > Araneus ventricosus. Next base: position 20,798 of record BGPR01015376.1, read on the forward strand.
ATATCCTTTCCTATGCTCATAGTATCCGATGGAAGAAACAAAATATGCAAAAACTTTGTCTTCAGAGCTCCAATTCTTGCTTTGCTCTTGGGCTCAAAAACATTTTCAAATTCCTGCAAAGCAGCAGCAGGAGCATCCATATTTTAAACAATACTTTTCAAGTTTTCATCAGTACTTAAGCAAATAGTAGAGAGAGCCTTTGCCTTCCTTTATTCAAAGTTCTGTTTATCAGCTTTTATAGCTTCAACATCCAAAACAAGTTCTTGCTTGTCCACAAATTCTATTAATCCCAAGTTGAGAAGTTGCATTTTTATGATGAACTTGCATTGCTTATAATTATCACCGTTCAGCTTCTCAAAGTTGCAACTCTCCACAAAAACCATTTTCATTTTTAAAAAACAAGGAAGCAAAGTTCAAAACCAGCCTATAAATGGCTACAGGATTTCATACAGCTGTGGTGTCGATTATTTTAATTATTGTTTATCTTTCGGCAAATTAATTCCCTTATTTTTGTTAAGACACATGAACCTTTTTTCCCAGTTTTAATTCTTTGTCTAATTTACACGAAATGTTTTTTTTTTCTTATGCACTTTTGAACTCTGGACAGCTTGCCCTCTTTTTAACATTATACAACCCCTTTTTAGAATACGACCTTTTTCTTTCCTCTTTTACCGTATATACCTCCCCCTGTCTGGAGAAACGCACGTGTTGGTGTGAATCGCCGTAATTGTTTAGCTTACCCTCTCGGATCCCCGCTGAGGTCTGAAATTGAAAATTGTTTCTGTGGTCCTCCGCTCTTTTGTGGAAAACGGTTTGGACCTTCTTTTACTACGAGGGCCAATTTCCTGTTTCCGCCAGTTTTATGACTCTTTGACAATAGGCGTGTAACGAACCACCCAAATTTTACTGTCCTGACGCGACAAATTGTCTGATTTACACAAAGACCCCCTTTTCGAACCCTGATATTGATTAATTACCCTTTTGTAGGTGTTAGGCAATACCAACCCTTTTTCTGAGAATCCTCGACCTCCAATCAGAAGTGTCTAAGGGTTTCCAATTGGCTAACTGCAAGTCTTTGGGGCGTGCACAAGGGGTTGCTGGACTCATTGACGAGTGTCTGAGGACAGTTTTGGCGTCTTGGCGCAACTAAATTAATTCTGATTTCTATGCCCTGCCAACAAAAAAAAGCTTGACCTTTGGCTCAGGAAGAAGGCGATGAAGGAATGGCTTGGTACGGCATCTTATTTTGGTATAAGAAGAGGAGATGACAAGTGGAGAGGACGATTCTTTTCCAAGCAACATTTTTAGACGGAGGAAATGGCAACATCTAAAGGAAGAGAAGCGGGCGTCTGATATCGTAAGGCGGCCATAGCTGACGAGGTGATTACGAGCAAGGGAGAAACTTTGAAAGTGCGTGCTTGAAGGAGATGATGCGCTAAGCAAGGTCAAGCTGTTACCTATTGGGACGAATCGTGGTTACCAACGGCTGAAGGCGAATACAGATGTCATGCCTGCGAGCATGGTTCATCGAATGTGAAACAAGTGCCTCGCCTGTTGAATCTGGAGAGGCTGACGACTATGCACCAGCAACGATTTTAATCCGTTTGCAGGACAACCATCATGATGTCGGACCTAATTTTGTGGAACTAGCACCCAACAGCAAGACCAAGCCCAATCCGATGAGCCTGTAAACTCCGTGTTACACCAGTGGAGAGCTACCCATCAGACTGCTTAGAGCCTCTCGGTGCTGACTCATCTGAATGACTTGGACTGGAAAGAGGCTCGTTAGTGGACAGACGAAACTGTGGTCTAAACTGTAGAATCTACGCCCTCTGAGACTCCCACCTTGGCTGCCAACTCTCCTTGTGTGTATCCCTGAGTTAAACCAAAACGACCAGCATGTGATATAAAGCTAAGTGATTCCTTTTTTCTATTTGTCTTGGTACCGTTAAACTTCGTTTAAGATAGATGTATATTGGTTTCGGCCTTAATGATAAAATGTAAAGTGATGTGCAGATATCTTGAATATGAAAAATACTGACATAATGGGAGAGCAGATTAAATATTTGTTTTTTGTAAAAATCATGTTTAAACATTAATATGCAAAGCTTGGGGATTAATGTGTAAATAGAAAGATAATGAAATGATAATTGAGGAGTTTAGGTTTTATTATTACAGGTCTCAATATCCAATTTAAATGTAAAAGTTAGGAGTTGTTATTAGTATAAGAAGTAGGAATTTAAAAATGCTAGTAGAAATTGAGTATCAATTTAATTGATAACATTTGTTGCTTCTGCGAATGATCCACTTGCTTCATTGTATTTTCTGTATTCCATTAACTCGCTCATGTGTCAACATATATATTAGCGACTTTATTCTTTGTTCAACGAAATGCTTATGTCATGTGTTACATTTGTTAGGGGGTCACTACTCCAATTCAGCCTGTAATGTGTTTTTTTTTCTTGATCCATCAAAAATTGTGTGTTAATCCAGATTTTTAGTAAATGTGCCCCCTTATATCATGTCATGCTCCACTAAATAATTTTATTTTAAAATGCTTAAATAAACTGAAGTTAATTTATCATAACAGTCTCTGTCATTTGTTCATGTTTATATTTTATTCCTCACTATGTCCTAACGGACTATCCAGGTCTGGTGCTACCTTTTAATTTATATCTGTGCAATGTTTACCTGGGGTTATTGCTCAAGTATTTCGAACATAACGCAGTTTTTCTGAATTTTCTTAGGCCTACTCATGTTTAGATTGATAATTGATTGTTAGTAATAAAGTAAAAATTTAAAGAAAATTGACACAACACAGCAACCAGGCTCTGCTACCAATTATTGGAATTTATATATTAAGCTTAAATAGTGAATCAACAGTTGCTGTAAGACAATAATTAATCCATTTTCATAAAAACTAACTTTTATTTCTTGCTAGAAATAAAATTAAAAATGATAAAAACAAATATTCATCTCCATACGTTTACATCATTAATCCATCATGCTCACCAGTTCAGCAACACAACTACATTGCAACTAACTTAAAGAATCCAACATACCATCTTGTATAGTCAGATAGAACATGTGTCAAAATCTGATTGGCTGTGATGTCATAGCTGGTTAAGATGTCATAGGAAAAGTACACGCCTATATTATGACATCGCTAACATAAACAAACAAGATCAATACAAGCTAATCATTCAAATGTTAACAAAAATTCACAAATAAATATTTTTACGATTTTTATGTCATGAAAAACTCCAAATAAACTAACACATGCTTCTCAGTATTAGCAGAATTATTTTTATCAAATTTGTCAAAATCCTGTTTATACAAAAATCAACAACAACAAAACATGGCTATTTCATTTGAAAAGGGACATTTAGAAATTGTGAGAAATGGTTTATTTTTTTTACATTTTTTAGTATAAAGAAAAAAAGTATTTAATTTCGAAAATCGTGATAATACAGACGTTAAATTCAAATGCATGGGAGTTAGGAAATATTTATGAATCAATAATTTAACAACGAAAGTGGAATATTTGTCATGAACCCAGAATTTCTATGGAGTATGAAATAAATCTATACCTCTAGATGATACTGCAAATAGTGAAGCGAAACGATACACAGGATATGAAGTTAGGCTGAGTAACAGCTTATAAATGTTCAATGTATTGTCATTAATTCTAGTAAGAATGATTGCGAGGGAAGGGGTGTCACTCTGTCACACGAACAATCCCAAAGTTCATAGCAATAAGAAACATTTATGCGGCTACGAGAGACACGTGCCAAGGATGGCATCATTTAATGTTATGAATGACGCTGTTAGTCGCGAAACACTCTCTCTTTCTTCTTATTACCTTTAGAATACTCACAACTAAAGACGTCCCATGATATGAGGTCGGGAGATCTAAGTTGCCAAGCAAGTAGTTGAGATCGGCACAGTTCTGCCAAATTATTGAGAGTTTACATTTTTGGACATTCACAACAATGGATGGTGGCATCCCAGTTCCCCACAAATACATATACAAGTGCCTAAAGATCACTGTGAATTATCCTCAAGGAATATATGTATGAATCGCAAAAAAATACAAGAAATGAAAATCGCCGATAACACACTTCCCTAGATTTCGTTAACCCTTAAGTCTCGCAATTTTTTTTTTGCTCTCTAACAAGTTGATCGCTCCTGTTTTGGAAAGCGGCTGTCGTTTTTATTCATCTAAGGAGGCATAGAATACTTAAGATGCTTATGGATTCTACTTAATTTTTATGTCAAATTATAAAGCTAACTTATGATTAAATTTTAGTTTATAAGCCTAAAAATGCGATAATTCGATGCACGTCAATATGACGGGTGCGAGACTTAAGGGGTTAAGTGGGTGTTCAACAGCATAGAATAGATTTCATACACTATGAACCCAAATAACTGTCGTTTGTAGAATATAAAAAATCCATGAAACTTTCGTAGCAGCCAAAAGTTACAGTGTGGTGGGGCTGCTCTGATGATTTTTTTACTGATCCTTTTTCTTCGAGGAAGCTTTCAAAAAAGTTTCTGTCATTGCTGAGCGTTGGAAGCTTATTCCAGAATTAAAAACATGCTATTAAATAATTAATAGTATGAATGAAATTCTGTTATAAATTTTATGAATGTCCTGTATTCAGGATGGAGCAATAAAGTACACTGCCTCAACAGTCGTAGGGAAGTTTGTACTCAGTCGATGCCTCAAGCAATCTCGGCAACCTAAAACTCCAGATCGAACACTTCATGTTTGACTTAAATTTCCGAATTTTGACAATAAAACGAATTAAAAGTCATAACAAGACGTTAAAAAGCGCTTGAACTTCATAAAATCGAATTACTTAAGATAAGAGAGCAAGTGAAAAAGATTTAATGTGTTTGATTTTAGGAATCTAGAGGGACGAAATTAGAGGAATCAGATCTAACAATAGAACGTACTTGCATTTTTGTCTATTTATAGAACAAATGAGCATAATAATCATTAAAATTTCACTATTAATATTAAAATACTTTGGAAAGATAGTGATTTATTTTTTTTATTCAGCTCTACGACAGAAATGATTCTCAAATATCAAGTGAAATGCAGTATAATGAAAGAAATTGTAATTAAAAAACTTGAATATTTTGTGATTTATAGAAAACCACATGCACATAAGGCATGAGCTTTATTACAGTTTCCATATTGTTTCTGATTAATAATAAGTTTTTCAAATATTATAGTCGTTTAATATCATATTCTATGGAGAAAATTACTTGAAATTTCAGTAAACTGACTGATGCAAATTCAGATCTAGGTTGTAAGTAGTACGTTACATAAATTAGTTTATATACTAGAGTGCTAATAAAATATACAAAGAATTTCGCCTCAAATTTCAGTCAGAACTATTAAAAGAAAGTTTTGATAATCTCTCCCATGACAGAGAACGGTATTGTTGCAAAATGTCTTACTGCGGGTGTATGGTGTAAACAGTCCAACATGCAAGATAATGGAGAATGAAGATTTATTTACAAATATGCAGGAAAACAAGTAGCACAGGTACAGGAAACAATAGTTCTTGCTCAAATTACCAATGTAAATAGACAACAATTCGCAGGTAATAACAGTTTAGCACTTTGTTATTTAACAACAAAAACAGTCAGCAAATAACTAATAACTGGTAGACCATAACTGCACCTTCAATAGCGCTCAGCTCACCAGCTCGCACTGCGGGTAGAACTCCAAAGGCATTCGTGCTCCAAGGCGATCCCAGTCGATAAAAGACGCTCCTCTCATCTAGGCGCCCTCCTTAAATATTCTCTCCAACAGGCCGTGATGTCGCATGGTGTTTCTCGTGTATTCCCTTTCCCAGTAGAAATATTGAGAAAAGGGTTGCATTTTCTGGAATCATCTATTTGTCGCCAAGGTCGCCAAATCGCTAAAATGGTCGCATAGTTTGTCGCCAAGGTCAGGGTGCCATAACTGTCTCTGAGGTCACTCCATGCTTAACCTTCCAATCCAATACCCACGACGGCCCAGCCTACCCAAAAAGGGTGTAAGGCAAAAAAGGCCGACGGGGAAGCAAAGAAACCCCTAAGGCACGTCGGCCAACGACCAGGCGCAGACCCCGGACCAGACTTTATTGAGTCTAAGAGAAAATGTTACAAACATTGCCCATAGTGGCAGTAAAATATAAAAAGTGTGCTGGACACATAAAGAATAAAAAGGGTGCCGGACACACAAACTTAGTAAACGTAGTTACAAAAATAAAATACCAATACATACTATGCTCAAACAGGAGCAGAAATTAAATACAAAAGGTTCCGGACACAATACATAACGTCGTAACACAATTGATAAAACGATACAAGCGCCATGCTTAACCTTGTAAAACTCTCTTCCCAACCATAAGACTCGCAATGCTGGGAAGCGAATTTCCATGCTTGTAACACTGCTCCCCTCTTCAAAGACTGACGCCCCGGCAGTCTCATTACATCGAACTGTGATCAGTAGTCCGGTAGGGGGTTAGCCGATCAATGTGAATTACTTTTGGCTTGGAGTTCGGTGACTTCTGAACTCTGTAGATGACATCGTTCAGTTTCTTGACAATAGTATAAGGTCTTTCACAGTTCTGCTGTAATTTCGGGCTCAGACCCCTCCGTCGCTTTGGGTTATACATCCAGACTTGGCCTCCCTCCTTAAAATGATGGCCGGTTGCTCCGGAATTGTAGCGAGTCTTCATTCGTTCACTGGCCAATTTAATTCGCTCTCTGGCAAACGCATGTACGCTTTCCAAATGTGCCTCTAAATTATTCAGGTATTCATTCGACGAGGAAGGCGTATCACTCGGTCGTCCAAATAGGATATCACATGGCAATCGCAGTGTTGGACCAAAAAGAATATCTGCTGGAGTGCATCCGGTCGCTTCATGGTCTGCGCTCCTATAGGCCATGAGAAAAAGTGGTAAATGTTTATCCCAGTCAATCTGATTCTTCGATACAAATAAAGATAGATGGTTTAAAATCGTTCGATTAAACCTCTCGACCATGCCATCGGACTCAGGATGTAACGCCGTCGTTCGAGTCTTCAGAATTCCTAAAAGTTTGCAGAGCTCTGTAAAGAGAGCGGAATTAAAATTTGTACCTTGATCCGAATGTAATATCATAGGTACGCCATACCGCGAAATCCATGCTCGAACAAGTTCTTCAGCCACTGTCGAGGCTTCCAGGTCTGGAATGGGGATTGCCTCTGGCCATTTGGTAAAATTGTCCATCAATACCAGTACATACCAATTGCCCTTTGTCGTTACAGGAAGACGTCCTAAAATATCCAAAGCCATTCTTTCGAAAAGTGCGCCTACATTATAGCGCTTTAAACGGCCTTTAGTTCTTGTTTTGGGTCCTTTTCGGACTACGCAAGCGTGGCATTCTCTACACCATTTTCAGACGTTGGCGCGAAGTCTATCCCAATAGAATCGCTCTCGGGTTTTGCTCAAAGTTTTCATAACTCCGAAATGGCCTCCACTTGCGCTGTCATGAGTCTCTCGCAGAACTTCTTGAATCCTGCTTTTCGGGAGAATTAGTTGCCAGCGACAAGAGCTTCCATCGTCACTTTCCCACTTACGATATAAAACACCATCCTTAAGGTGTAAGGAGTCCCAAAGAGCCCAATATCGTTTTGTTGCAGAACTCACCGGGGCGATTTCTTGCCAAGATGGTCGATCTCCCGAATTTAGTTTCTTTTCCAGAATTGACATAATACCAGGGTCTTTGAGCTGTGCCTTTTAGACCTCACTTGAAGACCAGGCATCCTCAGTTGTTAAAACTTTCACGGAAATGTCTGTTTCCATTCCGAACTTTTTCTCTGCATTCGTGCAATGTTTGCAACTCTCTTAACAGGGTCTTCGAAAGAACGCATCTGCATTTCCGTGAGAGGTTCCCTTGCGATGCTGGATTTTGAAGTTATATTCTTGCAGTCTTTGGATCCAGCGGGCTATCTGGTCTTCAGCTTCCCAAAAATTCAAAAGCCATCTAAGGGATGCATGATCAGTCCGGAGAAGAAATTTTCGTCCAAAGAGGTAGTGATGGAAATGTTCTATAGATTTCACAATGGCTTGTAATTCTTTACGCGTGACACAATAATTTCTTTCTGGCTTACCCAAGCTCTTGCTGAAGTAAGCGATGACACACTCATCGTTTCCAATCTTCTGAGAGAGCACGGCTCCTATTCCCTCATTACTAGCATCCGTATCCAAGATAAAATCCTTGTCAGACCGGGGATAGGTCAAGACAGGGGACGTTATCAAAGCCTGTTTTAGACTATTGAAAGATTTCTCGCATTCTTCAGTCCAATTAAAGTTTGATCTAGCTTCAGTTAGTTTATGTAGGGGTCTTGCTATTGCAGAGACATTCCTTACAAAACGACGGTAGTAGGTGCAAAGTCCAAGAAAACTTCGGTGATCGTGTACTGTCTCTGGACGAGGCCAATCAACTACTGCCTTAGTCTTTTCTGGGTCGGTTTTAACTCCGTCTGCTGAAATTATGCGTCCAAGATAAGAAACTTCCTTTCGGAAGAATCTGCATTTCTTTGGACTTAGCTTGAGATTAGCTTTTTGCAGTCTCTGGAATACTTTACGAATATTATTAAGATGCTCTTGAAATATTAGTCCTACTATAATAATCTCATCAAGATAAACTAGGCAGGCTTCAGACGTAAGTCCAAGCAATACTGTCTCCATTAATCGTTCGAATGTGGCAGGGGCGTTACAAAGTCCGAAAGGCATTACCTTAAATTACCAGAGTGCGTGTCCAGTGGTGAAGGCTGTCTTTTCTTTATATTCAGGTTGGATCTCGACTTGCCAGTATCCACTTTTCAAGTCTAATGTCGAGAACCATTGGCTTCCGTTCAAAGCATCCAGGGTGTCGTCCATCCGTGGTAGAGGATAACTATCCTTTATCGTAATTTTTTTAATTTCCAAGCCAGATATAAAATTTCCTGTTTCTCAAAAAAATTAAATAACCAGCATAATGCATTTACTACTAGTTTTACCAACAGAAAGTCAAGTGAATGTTGATGTAACGATTATGCTGACGAAAAAAATCAAAGCTCCACATACACACTTCCCTCCTCGCCCACTTCACTCGCTAACACTCTTCAAAAATGAATATCTTCTTCAAAAGAAATCTAGGCTTCTTTCGAGAGAAAGCAAATAATCAATCAACCAGATGTGTTTCTGTTGACGCAACACAAACCGAAACTAAAACCCATAAACAGCCAATGAATGAGATTTCGACTTTGTGTGGGAATGAGTAAAAAAGAAAAATATATTAAAAAGAGCATCTTTTCCTCGTTCAGGTTGTCTCCGTGCGCCAGCAGAGCTGCTTGGTCTTGCAGCCCATAGCCAGCCTAAGGTAAAGGCAGAAAGGATTGTTTTTTTTCCTCCGGAGTTTCTGCGCTGTGAATGCAGATCGGAGGGGTAGAGTATTTTGCAGCTCAGGCCTGCGTCTCTCTTCGCTTGTATTCATTTTATGCCTTTTTTCATTTTTTATTACTTTTTTGCAGTCATTGAACTCTGAGAGTGAAAAAGTAAACAAATAAGATTAAAAACAAAAAATACAAGCTTACAAAATAATTTCAAGGGATGCTGCAACTCTAATGGACGAGCCGCCACTGACTGTCAGTAAATACATATAATAGATTATTAGTCAGGGGTGTAGTGGAGCCGGAACGCCATTCCGACACTGTTTTTTTTCACGAGAAATAAACAAGAAAAGTTGCAAAAACTTCCTTAAAACGGCACGCTTTTTGTCACCAAGGTAAGAGCGTCCCGGGGCTGATTATTTTACGACTAGACCACTGATATGACCACTCTGTTTAAGATGTCAGAATCAATTCTGGACACCTCCTGTCTGGAGGAATATTATATCTGATGACATGAATAACACAGAAGTCTTTGATCCATCTCAAATATAACTCTACCGAAAGTCTTTAGTTCACTATTGAGCATGATAAGAAAGTGCCAAAAGAGCACTGTACAGGTAAACAAATACCCAAGTGACAAACACTTTAATGGGAATGTAATTAGGGATGTATTGAATAATCAGTATTCAGACTTTTTTGCCGAATATTAAATAGATATTCGGCCGAATAAATTCAGGGTAATAATTTTTTAAACTGTGTTTTTAAATGTATTTATTAAAGAATATTGCAGAATTACATTTCAGTACATTTATTAGAAAATCTCCTAACATTTATACCCAATTTCAAGTTGCATTGTACATAAGTGTTTTTAATAACGTTGCGTATCATTTATCATTGTAAATTAATTGAAATTGTAATGCAAGAACAATAATTGTTCATCATTTTCAGGAAGTCTGTTCTGTTTCATACAGATAATATTACGAGCTCTCACAGGCGGCCCAAGGTAATTTTATCAAAAGGGCAAGGCAAAATATGGTGCCTACCCCCCGATCATTTTTTTTAAAAATTCTATAATGTCTTTTCTCTAAATTTCAAACAAATATTTATTTAGAAATGTTGATGTTTTACTTGCAAGTATAACTTAATAACACTATTCTTAGAATTTTTAAACTTCAGATATACTTGAGATTATATAGTGGTTTCATTGAAACTTAAATAATATATTTAACAAATTGAATTTAAAAATATAAGACTTTATTTTAACACAGTATCATAAATTCTGATCAAAAATTCATTTTTCTTGCCTTTTTATTTGGGAAATCTTTCAAGATCTTGTCAATTTTAATGTTCTGTAAATAGTCATGTTCAACTGACATTGCTTCTGAACCAACTAGTCCCTCCTGGTATACAGCGGATCGCAGATACGTTTCAAAAAAACTTATCTCGCTAGCAGTATCAGTTGATATCAGAGTCAGAAACACTGAAAGATTTGAAAAATTTTCAACAATCCTGTTCAAGTTCGAAATATTTAGAATCTCCAAAGGGCTTATCACTTCTTTTGGTAGTAGAGTTTACATAACTCTTGGTGAAATTATAAACTTTCTACTGCATAATGATCACCGTCACTCAATGCCAAATGAAGGTATTTGCACATGCTTAATATTTCATCCTGTTTCTATTTCTTGATGTTAGATAAAAATCCAATTTTTTCATTTACAGCGTTTAGTTGCTCGAAGCGTTCCTACGAACGAATAGTTGGTTCCGACATCTAGAATATAAAAATAAAATCTTTGCTTGAATATTCTTTCTTGACTTAGAGGAGCTTCCTCTTGATAATCACAAACAAATTACATATTTTTTCGGTGATCGAACATCTAACACTTGAGAAAATTCTGCTTCAATGTCAAGATTTTCACAGAGGTCACGTGCATCAACCAGAGCCTGTTGAAACTCTTCATCTGATCTCAATTTTTTTTTATCACAGCTTGCCCTGTTTATCAATCATTTTTACTGCACTTGAAATATCTATTCCTTCACTCTTACTTGTGACATTGGACCTGAAGAGAACTGAATGCCAACACTAGCAACAAATTTATAACCTTTCACTTTCTTCGCCAAATTTTAAACAAGTTTCTTGCATCAGTTCTTTCATCTAGCGATAACTCCTGAAGAGCTTGATATGTTTGCCGAAATAGATATCTAATTGGAATCAGAAAACCAGTATGGTTTTCCCACTCTTTGACCTAAGGACTTGACAGATAGACCGGGCACGTGTTTCTTCAAGATTGTCTAAAGATGAGTTGAGAATGCAAAGAGGTTGTATATTTGCTGTAAAATACCGAAGTCTCCCACAGCTTAATGACAGGATTGTGCAGCATCACTAAGAGTTAAGCACAAGAATGGGTTGAGCATAGAACATAAAACGCCCTTAAGTTGAAGTTCAGAATTGTGCTTCGGACACCTGAGTTTTTCCGCCCTCGTATTGGGCGCATTACCATAGATTTGGCCACACATTTTTCAGAGGAATTTTAGCTATACTAAAATTATTTCTGTTAAAGCATCAGTGGTAGAACCTAATGCAAAGTTCTTCAATAAAAGGTCCAAAAGAAGAAGATACCAGTTCTCTTTTGGGGACTGAAAGATTTCGAACAATTTTTAGAACTATTAGTCATGGTCACCCTTAACACCATAATTCTTCAAGAGGTGCCACGAAGCTTCTAGAAATTTATTTAGCATACTTTACAGCGATAACATATTTGGTGAATGATGCGAGATTTCAGCACGCCTAACATATCTTCATATTATTATTCAGGAAAAGGGGAGTCACCAGTCGGGGCCGTCACGACAAGTATTCATTCTCTCTAGGAGCCCTGCACCAGTACGAAAGGGATATTATTTGACATTTTTCCGGAGCTCTCATGCCTCTTAAACCATTTTTTCCTCTTCACACTCTCATTTTGGCGCCACCCTGGAATTGGGGCCGAGGGAAGTTACCTGGGTCGCCTTTGCGAGCTGCAGAAAATAAATGCCTATCATATACTGTGCTTACAGGGGCTGAAAGATATTTTCTGGCTAAATTTGCAAGTCTAGGAAATTTTTCTTTTTCTATAAAAATAATTATTTTCTTCTAATAACTTTAATTTATCCACTGAATTTTATATTGTATTTGTCATTGTCATGTTCTACAGTGGTGACTTTTTGAAAATTTCTGTTTAGCAAGTCCAAAATGATGAGGGTTTCTCACTTTTCATAACTGGAATTAAGATATTTAAAATGTTACAAAAAATATATCAAGGTATTGCATGTTCTCGGATTCCGAAACTCTCCGCGCTTTTGTGCTTGCGCCAGTCGCAGTTATTTTTACCAAAACAGGGGAAAAGTGAAGAATGGAGGAACAGATGTTTACAATTAACTTCGCATGATCTAACGAAGAACTCCGGAGATGCGCTCATCTTACTCATTACCTAACACTCCTCTTTCCGGTGTAAAATATCCAAAAGTGCTAGTCTCTGGATATTGAAACTATCAGTATTAATACTTTTTTAAATGTGCAAATAATAAAAAATAAACTTTTTTCATTTAGAATTTGAGCAGTATTTTATTTAAAATCAAAAGTAAAATGTTTTTAAAAAGTAGAAATTAGGCTGCCGATTATTCAATATGAAAGTTGGCCGAATATTCGGCTATTTCTTACATACCTACACGAAATAACTGTTCTTCAATTTTGTTAAAGAATCTGCCTTGAAACTATTAAAAATTATCAATGCACAGAAATATTTTTATCTTAATTATTATGAAACAAGTGCTAAAATGCCAAGTTCATTTCAAAAACAAATTATGAAAAATTCAAAGCAATATTTATAATTAATCTTAATTCTGAAGTCGTATTTAGAAAGAAGATTTAATCCCGAAAATTTTTTGTGCTATTTGATTTTCCTTGATATAGAAAAAATTAAATTTTTTTAAAAATTATGTACATTTCTATCTTTATCCACCAATAATTTTTTAGAACAGAACTAAATTACTATTCAAGTCTAAAAACTATTAAAGTGTTTGAGATTGACATACAAAGTTTAAGGTAGAAAATTCTTTATCAAAATAGCACCAGTACAATGGCCTATGTCTGTCACAATAATAGGCATTATCACTGAGAAAATCGAACGTCTGATTTTGAAATTTAAGATATTAAGCATTTAATTTTGAGTTTTATTACAAATATCACACTTCTAGGTACTTCCTATGTTGATTGACGCCTATAGAAAAGAAGAAACAGAAAGGGGGAAATATTATCCATGTATAAGACAGACACGAGTGTATAAGTGTAGATAGCATAAATTTTAGGCTCTTCAGACGTTAACAGAAGCCTATGGGAAAGAAGTAACAGTAAGGGGGGGGGGGGTATTGTGCAATCATACGGCACATACAAGTGCTTCCATGTAGATACTACAAATCTTAAAGATTGTTTTTGAAATATTTGATGAAAACATTGTGCACAGTCAAAAAATTATCCATGCTAGCACATGTTTGAAAATCAATGGAATCCTGTTTCAAGTGCATTTACCACAAGACAGTGTTCATGATTTTTTGGTATTGTATTGTATAGCTAAAAATACTATACTAACTTAACCCTTCAACCGGCTGGAACGTAGAAAGTCGCTCCTCAATAGTTACTCTAAAACCGGCTCCGACGTAGAAAGTTGCTCACTGTTTATCGCCCGAAAACCGGCTCCGACGTAGAAAATCGCTACTGCTTTCCCCCTCGCTTATAATAGGCGAGGCGGGGCAGCTGCTTCTCAAGGTCGTTTTGTGGTTGTCACTGGCAATTAGAATTTGGGTGGTCACTTTTGGGGGAATAAACGTTTGAGGAAGAGGAATAACTTTATTCCTGAGAACCAGAGGTATATCAGGATTGCTTGGCGATGGTGAACAAGAACTTTATCATTGATTTAAATATTTGGATTTTTGACTGCAAATTTAATATCGAGCAGAAAACTAGTAGAATTGTAAAATTGGAATAAATTCTCGTGAAACCAGGGAACTCTCTCATGTTTACAGCGATCATTAACATTTAATTGTTACTGGTTCACATGACAGGGTTTGAATTTTCAAAACGCTTGATGAAATATGAAAAGTACATAAAAACTTTTAAAAGTGCTTTTATTAAAATGCAATAAAAACTATTTTTTTTTTATTTGCAAGTTTTTAAAATTTTCTTTTGTCTAAATAATAAAAGCGCGGCAAATATTAATATAAATAAAAGTCATTGTATGCATGTTCCACATCTCCAAAACCACTTGACCGATTTTAATGAAACTTATTATTTAAGTCAAGAGAAAGATTACTGTCAACTTTTCAAAGAGCAAAAGTTACTGAAACATCCAATTAATTAATAATTGACACAAATTTTGCCATTTTACCGCATTAACTTCTGAGAAATTCATCCCCCACGAGATATATTTTTATACTATCCTAAAATTCAAAATTTCTACCTTTTCAATGAAACCAACTTTGTGCCAGTTTTCCATCAGATTTTATTCCTTTTTAAAATTTAATTTAAAAATAATTGAATAGATGCAGACCATTTTGAAATTAGCATATTTATAGATACTTCATTGCTAGGCACCGGTGTGACTTCGAACTACTAAACCTTTATTTTTTAACCACAAAATATTAAAAATTAATCAATATTTTGTCATTTTTCGGCGATATCTTTCCAAAATATGAAGTCACAAAAATACTTATACTCAATTTTAAAGTTTAAAAAACTAAACTCTACAGTGACACAAATTTCATTTCATTTATTTTTTGTTTTCATTTATTTGTGTTTCATTTATTTTGTTCACTTTTTAAAAAAATTGTCAAGATTAATATTTACACACAGTTTGCAAAAATATGTTCATGTGTGTGTGGGAAGATCATTGGAAGCGCACAGCCTCAAGGGGCTTTAATCTTCCAATTCAAATTGCAATATAAGTGGTTAGTGGCATGATATAATTGTTTGCACCTAATTAGAGAATTTACGGACATTTAATTTAAAAAAGGACAGGAGAATAAGCTTTTTTAAAAAATTAGGATATGTTCTTGCATTAATTAATTGGAAAACAGTCGAGTTCGCATATTGGTATTGGTGACTTATTAATATCATCAGTTTCATACAAATGATTATTTATTTATATATATATATATATATATATATATATATATATTATCATAAACAGATTGTTTATAAATGAATTTAAGGAATGAGGTCTCACCTCTGATGTGAAAGTGATGTCGGGAGGGGGGGGAGAGCAAGTAGGACTTAATTTGGGGTGCTACGAATCGCAGTGATGGTACTGGCATCTAGTTTTTAATAGATTATTTATTATTATTATTTATTTATTCTCTTTTATAATAAGCTTTGAAGATTGGCAGGTCGGGATCTTTTCTTGTGTTCACTCAGTGCAGTGTTACAGTGTTCGGCCGAAGCGCCTTGGCAAGAATCATAAGATTCTCCCAGGGGGCTTTCCACTGCCAGGATTCGTCTAATGAGCTCAGGGATATTTTGAATTTCCTGAAAGATTTTATTTATTTCATCCGCGAGACTTCATGCATCGAGATTCAATGCGAGATTGCATGA
>BGPR01015377.1:0-36830 GCA_013235015.1 Araneus ventricosus
TAAGGAATTAAAAATGAGAGTACTGAGATTATTTAATTACTTTTCCTGACAAGCATGGGTCATTTGATTCCTTTTCCATCTGATTTTAAATATAACTTTTTAAATCGAAACAACTGAAAATAATGAATGGAGCTTTTCTTTGCTATTGGTACTGTGAAGATGATTTGTTTAGATTAGATCGAACGAAATATCAGATGCTAGTAGTGTTTCTATTCACACGTGTTCTAGCTTATCTAACCATGTTTCTGAGATAAAGACACGTAACGAAGAGGAAGTGGGGCATGTTCTGTTGGGCAAAATGGCATTGGAGCACCCAAGTGGATGCTGATGCAGATGTCTGACTGAACTCTAATACATGGGAGGAAAGTTGCCTCAAACTTTCCAATATAAAGTTTTAAATCGAAAGAAATGAAAATAGTGAATTCTCTTGAGATTTTACTAAATTATTGGCATTGTCAAGATCAGTTGTTTAGATCGAAGGAAATATCAGATGCTAGTAGTGTTTCTATTCACACGTGTTCTAGCTAATCTAACCATGTTTAGGAGATAAAGACACATAGCAAAGAGGAAGTCAGGTATGTTCTGTTGAGCAAAATGGCATTGAAGCACCCAAGTGGATGCTGATGTATATGTCTGACTGAGCTCGAAATGGGAGGAAAGTTGCCTCCCAGGAGAACTTTCAGGTGAAACTGCATACAAAACCTAACCAAAACAGAAAATTCTAAAATTTCTCTCGAATAGAATGTATCTAGATAATGAAGAACAGAAAATACATTCATGAGTTTTAAACTTTTACAACCTTTAATAGCCCTGCTTGATAAAATATATTGTAACTTGCAGTCTCGAGAGCAGGGCCTCTTACTAAAATTTGGAGGTACCTGCAGTTTGAAAATCACAGGCCAGACATTTTGAGATCAGCTAAGCCCATGCAGTCCATTCAAATAATAAAATTCCTTTGTAGGCTGAGACACCAAAAGCTAACAGTGTACTTTAATAAGTTTGAAGTTTCGCATGGAGATATATGAGGAGGAATATGAGTGGAAATGCATATGAGTTCATGGAGGAAATGATTGGCTTGAGCAGTTTCAGCTTCTATCCTTCGGCTATTATCAGATTTATACTTTAAGTGTTACCTTATCTTTTTCACTTCGGGTCTCTTTGGCTAACAGAAAATTCCGCATTTTTACTTAATCGCGGGTCCTTTACAAATCTCATGCGGCTAGATGCAAAATAGATCAAGAGGGATTTGATTCACCTTAAAGAAAAGACGCTTATATGAACTGAAACAAAGCTTCAGAACCTTTTCCTGGGACAACCTTGATTGTTCTATGAACTGCAAAAGCGCAAATTAAACACTTTGCACATTTAAGGCATTGTTACATTAAGGCATAGACACATTGTTTTATTCAGGCCATTTTTTTATTTGAAGTTTTATTCAAAATGTTTTGATACTAAAGACACTTAACGATCATCAAAGTTCAAGAGAAAAAAATTCATTTTGATCTCCCTCTTTATTAGAAATTTAAATTGTTTAAAGAAAAATTCAATTTTAAAAAATTATCTGCTACTTTTTCAAAAATGAAGATTTCGCCTCAAATTTTATTTGTAGAATCAGTGAAATATATTACATAAAACGGTGCATGGATTTTAAGGTTTATCTAATATTCGCTTAAATATAGATTTTTTACTGTATTATGTGGTGAAAAATGAGGAAATTCAGCAGTACCCGAATTTATATCTTCTATATATATATATATATAAAATAAGCAACTGAAGGCTTATTGCAAGCACAGTTTTCTCATATGCATATCGTTAAACAAGTACAAATAATTTGAAATCTCTATCTTAAAAAGGAAAAACAAACCCTTAGCATTTTGAAAACATGAAAGTGAATGAACGACCAACATGGAGAGAAAGCTATTTAAAATTGTATTTGCGCATGTTTTTCATTTTTCATCACGAATAAGAATCTAAATTACTCGTGAAATATTAAAGGTGCAAATTTGAAATGTTGATAGAATAAATAGAAAGATAAGAGGAACGAAATAAACCAATTAAATGAAAATTGTATTTTGGCCATTCTTTATTTAACGTGTCCCCTTAAATTAAATCTTTTTCTCGGATTTCTTACAACTATATTTGAGCAGAATTTTCTGTTTAGAAGGTTTCAATATCGTTGTTTTATTTTCAGTTAAAATCTAATGAAAAATAAGAGAATTGTTTTTTCAAAGACGATACATAAAATGTATCATCTGGTGTATCCTAAAATGCAATTCTTACTTCGAGGAAAATTCACTCTAAAAGTTCAAGAATGTAAACAACCAATTCTATTTCTTGTTTGTTCTCTAAGGCTAGGTTGGACAAGAACAACATCTACAAAAATATCAGCTTTTAAAAATAAGAAAAAAGATAAGAAATTTTGGGGACTTTAACTTCAAAGCTTATTTAGATAAACAAATAAATAGTTGATTCTTTCAGATATAATGTTTCTAATATTGGGTATACTGGATATCATAAAAATTAAAACACTATAAAATACATAAAAAGAATTTAGGAAAGCTATTATATTGAAATATAGCCCTTATAAGCATATTAATCTATATCTATTATTTACGCAAAATAAAAACTACTTAAAATTTTTGTTCAAATATATTTCTTAAGAGCTGTTTACATATTTTGTGGCAAGGCGTATTTCAATAAACACCTGATACCAAAAGAAATTTTAAAAAACCTATAAATGTTGTTTGCAAAATAAGCCAAAATCCATCATGATGTTTCACAGAAATGCGTTAGCATTTTATGCATTTTTGTTTGTGTATAAGCCCACAGGAGTTGTGTGATGAATTGATGATTGGAAATATTCATAGAGGGAGTTATCAAAGGAATAATTTTACATTATAAAAGATATGTTTTTCTAATTCCTTTCAGAGTTTCCTTTTTATATTTGAAAGAAAGGTAGCAAATAAAAACTTCATACCAAAATCCTTTTTAAAATCATTTTATGGTGCTATAAATAAATATGTTTACAGTCTTCAGGCAACAAGTTGCTTTCGTTAGGAAACGAATCGAACTTTCATTCAGAGAACCCCATATATAATAAGTGATTTTGTTCATTTGTTTTCTAAACAAAGTCTGCTACAAATAACTATCGCATATTTTCAGAATATTATTAGTTATTTAGAAAGTCTTAACCGAAAAAGAAGTAATTTTGTTTTTATAAAACTTTTGAATAAAAATTACATTTTTTTATTTGGAGAATTTTTTTTGTAATAGATATGTTTCTCAGTTCTTTGATAAAATTTCGTGTATCAGGACGATTCTAAAATCAAGGGACAAACTTTAAGGGTAGGTCAGGTATATACAGGTTGCCCACAGTCCATTACCACCCTTTTAACTACTGAATGGCTGCTGCTATCTTCATAAGAGTGGTGTCTAGGCATGGAAACGTGACTATACGCTACTGGCTGAAACCACTTACAGTATCTTCATATTATCACGAAGATGCAAAGTATTGCAGAATTTGGTTTAACAACAAAATAGATTTATTAGCTTGAAGCAAATCGTAACACAAGAGAACAGACAACTTGCCCAGAACTTGTGGGAACCAGCATTTATACACATGCGGAATATTCCAAAATCATTCAACTAGAATTTTAAAGAAAGATCTAGACTTCCTGGAAACATAAATAGCACTTTGAATTAAAATACCAGAACTTGGATGAAACTACCGTGACCGGATTCCAACCATATACAATCAAAGTTCAAGTGCAGTGCTCTATCAACTAAGCCATGGGGACAGATAGCTAAGTTTCTTTGTGCTTCTACATACATCTATGTTTCTAGTTAAATATTGAGTCGATGAAACTTTTTTTACTTATTTTGGTGACAGAAAGGTATATATTCGCATTTAACTGGTAGCTATAACAGATGGAAAGGAGCCAAGTAAAACTGAAATGTGTATTTTCTTCGAACAGCTAAAAAAGTATTTATTATTATTATTCTGTGACAAACTTTTATGACCTGCAGTTGAGAAATGTGAGCTAGAAATACCACACATTTTGAAGCTTCATACAGAAATGTAGAACAATCTGCTAACGAATTAAAGGCGGTTATGAATATGATGCAATTTTAATAAAGGCAGTCCAAAGCTTGTTCACATGTTCTCAGTCTGGAAATTTTGATAACCACATTGCATCAATGCAGTTATCTCTAGTCCTTGAATCATTGAAAACGGAGACAATCCTGAAGAAAGCAGACAAAGATTGGCTCATAAACAGCTGTAACTTGATTGGAGAACAAAGCATCAGTCAGAACGAAATTCAAAACAATTTTGAAGAAATCTGAGTACAAAAAAGAAATTTGAATTTTAGAAATGTGTTTTAACAATGAAGAACTTCATGAGGTTAACATCCATTTAGAAGTGATTGTTAAAATAGAATACGATGGGTCCATTTTTGAAATGTATCATTACAGAAGATCAGAATGGATCGCATAAAGCACAAATGATAGAAAATTATTGAGGTGAAAACTAAGAAAAGAGTTTCAGTAAATGACCAAGGCACAATATATGGCAAGAAAGATGCCATATAGTATAGTGTGACTAGAAATGACTCGATGCACAACAGTTGGTCAAAGCAGGATAGATGGCATGGAAAATTATGCTATATGTATAGTGTGATTGCAAGTGATTCGTATCACAGAAGTTGGTCAAAGCAGGATAAATGGCAGGGAAGATGATGCTATTATATGGTGTGACTGAAAATGACTTGTGCACCTGGAGACGCTGTGTCTTTTAAAATAGGCGTGAAAGTTTTGTTTTTTAACATAAATTCCGAAACGATTTGAACTGAAGGAATTAAGATTTAACCAGAAAGATATCAAAAGATATGGCATCAAAATTGCACATATTTTTTAACAATCTTCATTTAATTTATGAAAAACAATAATATCAACTCCACTGTAATATAAATAGTAATATCAATTCCACAGAATTTTTTTTATTGCACAATAACTCTCACACGAATTTTTTAACAATAATAAGATATCTTTTCTTCATTCAGATTTTTTTAAGAAACGCTGCTTACAAATCTATTCAGCGAATAAGCCAACAAACAAAAAATAAAACTGTACCTAAGAAATCTTTACTTACCACATAATTTTTCAAAAGAAGTTATTCAATAACAAGTTGTTAATATTTGAGTTCAATGCTTATGCTGTATAAAGTATACAGCCAAGATGGTGTTCAACGTTTTTATTAATTTAGCTTGACTGATTTATCACATAATTGATTTTCTCACAATCAAATCACTAATGTTAACTTCATGTATACGTTGTTAAAGCCCGACCTAAGTTTAATAAAAAATAATAATAATAAGATGAGGTCAATAACTGGGTCTAATTTTCGGGAAGAGTCAATTTTATTAACGTATTTGTTCACTAGAAGGAAAAAATATAGGATTTGCTTCTTTAAGGCTTTTCCTCTACTTGATAAGGAACTCCTGTGCGATGTTTCATTATTATTTTAGACACTAAATTTTTTGCGGATAACAGCGGTGGATTTAAGCTTAATCAACCAAACAACTTTTAGTCCTTTAAAAGATGGTAATTTTGCGCCGCTGTGTATGAGTTTTTATTCTTAGCCAAATGGTAATCTTTTGATGATTTATTAGAAAAACATGCATTTTAATTATCTAATCAAGTCAGCAGATGGCAGCACGAATTCTAAATCTATTTTTAGTGGAATATTATTCTTTCTATTTATAGTGGAATTTCATCGTCTTCATATAGAAAAATGAATCGTTTGTGTCCCTGAAAAGGCTTAAAACCATAAGTCAACTCTGATTCTAAAGTAGCCAATTCGTGCGGTCTCTCCCCAATCGCGGTAACTTCGCGCCAGCCATTCCGAAACTCGCCAAACTGCCGGTTCAGAACAACAGCCATGAATATCAGATTTAGCGAGAAATCGCCAAAAAAATTCAACTTTCGCAACTGCACCGTGTTCTTAAGTTGAGTCTTATTTTTAAAGTTAAATTCCTGAAAGAATAATATTTAAAGACAAAAACAGTGCAGAATACATTGAATTTTTTTTTTCGAAATCTTTCTAATACATTTTCATATAAATTTACACTTATTTTAAGTTGGTACATGAACTTTGCAAGTAAACAAATTTTCAAACCCCTTTACTGTTTAAATTCGAGCTGAAATTATTAGAAGTAACAATTTTATTTAGAGTTCATCTCTCATATATAGCAGACTACATCAATAACATGGACACTTTTCGAACTTTCACCAAAGTTGTCACAATAAATAAGTATTGGAGATTATTTCTATATGTCCACTCAACCGCTTCGCGAACACTTCGTGACCGAAGAAAGAAGAGAAAAATAAATTTTATCAGAGAAATCGCTGACGTAACTTGTGGTTTGCCCCTCTGACATAATGCAGTGCTTGTCATCATTCAGTTGTCAAGAAACTATCGAAACAGGCTAAAGTTTCGCGATAATGTCGCCAAAAATGACACATCGAGTTCCATATTCTTCAAGCTGTCGACTTCGCATTCAATCACGACAATTCAATGGTTCAGAAGTATATTTTTAAGAAAGCGGTGAAATGCTAGAAAGTTCTGGAAGAAGACTCGGATTCTTATTTTGTGTAAAGTGAGATGGTGACTTCAAAATGGTGAAATATATGCTTGAAATATAGCCATATTTGTTGATGCTTAGATTGGCAACAATTGAACCAATAGTTAGGGAATAAATGTTCTACTATTCTGAGTTGAAATGGTAGATATTTTAAAATAAATTGGATGAAAACAGTTTTTAGAAACACATTGTTATTAATGTACTAAAAAGTAGATTTTTTTATTTTAATCATTTTCCTTTTCAGTCTCTAAGTTATAATGCACTGCTATAAATATCACGGAAACTTTAATCATTTTTTACTAAAATTCGAAACCAGTTGTCGCCACTTTTATGGAATAAAAATTTAATTAAATCAATCGATTAACTAATAAATAAATTTTGAGAATATAAAAATAGTGTATTGTCATAAATGTAGGAATTGTACTTTCCCAGTCTAGCTTAAAAGCATAAGTTTAAATCCTTCCTAATAATATTTTCTCCTTTTCCGAACAAGCTCATTTGAATAATTGTTGTGTCAGCGGAAAGATATCGGAAGATAACGATCACGCGCTTTCTCACGCTAATCACGTGATGCGTAGGTGTAAGCTCTACGTTAAAAACCAAGGGTAATGTTTGAATCCGGGAGGGGATGACTTTTTGAAATCCAACAGTACAGACATGCGGTAAATGTGAGCATAGGCAGCTGAGGGGTTTTTTCCCTGTCAGCACGGCGGCGATGGGCGATGGCTATAATTAAACCTTTTAACGAGGTGTAAGTTGATAGCTTAAGTAAGTAGCAAACCCTAAATCCCTCTTGTCTAAAATGTAAATAATACCTGTGTAAATACTTTTTTCATTTCATATTATGTTTTAATAAATAAATACTTTAGTTATAACTCCGGTTTCTCATCCTTTATCTTTGGTGCATTTACCCCTAGAGTGTTCCTTAAATGAAGCATTTTTATCTGTAGGTGGGGTTTGGGATTTAACCTCCCACCTTCTTCCCACATAAATTATTTTCTACTTTTTAGTCTTTAACTTACATTTCATTATTACTATATATATGAGATCTGTCTTCCTCGTTAACGCCTTGACATCACAATACAATAAAACCGCGCCATAGCATCTATGAGACGTTAAACACATTATTTCATTGTTAGAGAACCCAATTTCAGTGATTTTGTATATTTTGTATAATTGTCGTTCTAATTTCAAATTTATAGCTCTAAAATAGTGAAATAAAATTTTCTATCAATTGATATAAAATGTATCTCGCTTTGATCAATAGTTCCCAGAAATTTTAAATTATATTTATCATATATTTCAACTTAATTTCCGTTTTTAATAGAGTAGTAAATCACGTCAGTGGTATATCACCTCTACGTTATCATGCGTATGATATAGTTTGGACGTCACGGTGCATCTGATTAATTCTGCAATCGTAATGATATAATTTGATAATATTTTTGGCAACGTTTGAAAACAGAGAAGTGCTTTGTTTTGATTAGAATTTCGAAAAAGAATCTTTGAAATTTTAACTTTCGACTTACGTTTGACAAACTGAGAATACATGGTTATTGATTGAATAAAATTGTTAATCAACGAAAATATCACACGGAATGTTGTTTACCAAAGGTTTTGTGAATAAAGAAATATGCAAATAAGATGTAAAAACAAAAATATTTCCTGTCATAAAACATATGTTTATTTATTTTGTTTTCAATCAATGTTAAACATTTCTCTCTCATATATATCTATTTAAATACGTCAAATTTGACGGGAAATCTCTCGAATGAAGAGGCACAATTGACCGTCTACCATGATGGATGGTTTTCTAGTTATAAATAATATCGAATGTTACCAATAAATGCGCCACTACATATTTAATGAGATTTAAATAATTTCATTCATTAAACGATAATTGAGTTCTGAAATAATAAAATAATATGCATTGTATTAGAAGAGGGAATACGTTCAAATTTGAAAACTGACATCGAGTGTGGAGAAAAATAGATTTCAAGTTCCGTTTTTACATCGTATGAAACAAGTCAAATTAAATAAAAGTGTAAAAGTTGAATGTTTGATTCTATTTCTAATTTTTTTAGACAAAATAAAGTTATGAGAATTAAAAATTGAAGAGGCAATTGTAATTTTGTGATACTTATGAAATTTTACAATTTGTATACATGTCACATGTCTTGAGTAAAGGGTGCACATAATCATTTTCAACCTAGAAATTATATTTTGTGTTATACAGTTAAATAAATGAATTACTATCCTTTATTCACAAGCGTACTCTAAAGCTATCTCCGGGAATCTATATACTGTTGTCATGGATTGGTATTTGGTTCAGTTGTGATTTTAAGGAGAAAATAAAGGTATGAGAATAGAACAATTGAGACAATAAATTTGTTGTGGATATATAAAACTTTATAATTTGTATATGTCCATGCGTTAGTAAGGGTGTACATAGTCATTTTCTCCTACAATTTTATATAATTTATTTTGTGTTATATAGTTAAATAAATGGATTATAGCTTGTTCATAAAGTCCTCAAGTCCGTCTCCTTACTTCAAAGCACAGACTACGACAGCAATTTCTACCAGTTGATATGTATGTTGTTGGGAAGCGAAAAAAAACTTAACATTATTATGAAAGTTTTTAACATAATGTACATCAAAGAGTTCGCACTGACTCAATGCACTCAGATTAGAGAAAAGTGTGTTGGCAGTGTCCTCACAGTCAAACTCGCAGCAAATAAAATTCTAAAGCTGGTTAACAGCTGTTAAAGAGAGTAAACTTAAATTTATAAGCAATGGCGAATATATGGATACTCCAACAAGTAGTAAAGTCATTTTTCAAGAGAAAAGCATCAAATTGCAACTGTATAGTTCGGCTTTCTAGTGATTCTTGTAAGTTTTTAAAGAGATTAACGCTTTTATAATGGAGTTAGAATGCACCCCAGTTTTATGTTGGGTTATAATATAATACTTTGATTTTTTCTAGGTTATAGATTTTCAATATACATGTATTAAGACCACATTAATTTAATTTCGAGATTTATGAAATATTGAGATTTTTGAAAAATAAGTTTTCCACTAGCCTGTCTGCGAACTTTAGGTCCTTTAGTTAAGCAAAGTTTAACTAGAACGCAGGAGTTCTTCAGTTCTAGAAAACGACATCCTCCCAATTTGTCTCTTTAACCGTAACTGCCAATTCAAAACAAATTCTTCATCATTCGCTCGAATGGTAAACAAGAGTTCTTCGGAAAAATGAGGAAAAGAAACTTCAAAAGTTTCACGCACAAGGAGTTTTTTCTTCAACTTTTTTTAATGTTCAACAAGCATATAATTAGACTTTCTTGTTCCATCAACGAATTCTTCCTGTTCCCCGCATATTCCTGTTCCGATGTTATTCTTCGAAGAAAATGGCTGTTTTTTTGCCTATGTAGATGAAAATGTCATCGGAGCAAGCGAGTAAATAAGCTTTGTTTACTGAAGTGAGTGCATTGAAAAAAGTAAAATTAATCTTGAATTCCAAATTTTATTTTGAAACTATTTCTTTTTATGTGTTATAATGATGCCGGAATGAAGAAAAAACTCTACATAGCATTTAAATGCGAATGATGCCATGACAAAAAGTGTTTCAGGTTTCATTTGAAGAATTTAATTGCATTCTTTCGTATAAAGTTTTTAATTTAAGAATCACATATTTCTCTAGTATTCATTCTAAGGAGTTTTAAAGGATCTTTTTGGGAATGAAAATGTTTAAATTTTATTTTATGCTCTTTTAAACGGCACATGATTTCTCTAGAAATGTTTAATGCGAATATTTGTTAGCTTTTCTTTGCAGATTAAAACTGAATTTCTAAATTTTAAGTCCGAAAATATTTTTCATTCAAATTAATGCATTGCTTTAATAGTTAAAGCAAATGAGATATATTTTATCTGAGAAATAAAATACATTCGGTTTTTTATTGGAGAAAATATGCTATAATTTGTCATCTAATATTAGACTTTAATTTACACATTTGAGAAATAATTTATAAGCATTCTGAATGTCAGTGTTAATTTCAGCCGCTTCTCCTATTTATATGAAATTCCAAGTTATATTGTGCAAGATGAATGACAGTTTACATAACCGAATCAAGCCAATCAGAAAATATGTGGCACACTTTAGAAAACCGAGATGCAGATGTCAAGTTCACTCGTTTCCGCACTGGCTTTACTCATGCATTCCATAGGCATTTCCATTTGGAGAATGCATTCCCACCTGCTCTAATTATCGTTTGGTTAAACTCTATTGTACCGAATTTAACCGAATTCCGCTATTTCGTTCTCCTAGTAGAATATTACCCCACGCATTTGTTTTAAGCTTAAAAGGTTCGATGTGTCAGAAAATCTGCTATATCTTATTGCATTTCTGAGAGCCGGTAACATTAATCACTGCGCATATATTTTTTGCCTTGTTTTAAACGTGTTTACTCTTTTTCTTCATTTTGGTTGTGTACTTAATCACTATTCACAATTCCTTTTACACGGTTTATACGCCATTAAGACTATTTGAGTCATTTTTATTACTTATCCATACAGAATCCTTCCGAGGAACTTGTGACCAAAAATAACCAAAATTTGTCAGTGGGTATTCTTATTCTAATTAAGTTTGAGATATTTCTTGAGAAAAAATAAATTTATAGAAAATTTCAAGGATTTTTTTAAAAATTTTAACAGTGAATTAAGCAATTTTTAATACAAATGAGAGCATAAAGGAATGTGACATTTGTGAAATTAGGACATTCACGATATCCTCACTACAACATGTATAAAATTCAGAATTCTGCGCCATTGTTTATGGCTCTTTTTATTTGCATTATACGGGTTATGCGCCATGATATCATACACGATACTTATAGAGTTTATTTATTAAATGATTCTTTTTAACTGAACATCAAATCATTTATAAATAAAACTTCATAAGTATTATTATGTATACAGTTTGTTCATAATAAAGTTCGGAAAAAAGGGTAGATTATAAAATTTTTTCACATTTCAATTTAAATTTTACACTTGCATCTAACTTGACTTGTTTCTTGTTTGTAAAGCTGGAATTTTGTAATCGACTTTTCACTTACATACGGTTCTGCCAGTTTCTAGGGATTTTGTAGACTTGTGAATTATTAGTGCTGATGCAGTATTATAATATGTTCAGAACTCAATTTTCAGTTAGTCCTTAATTAAATTAAATTTTGATTCTATTTTAGTGGCGTCACTGGATAGACATCTGAGTTAGAAAAACAATTGATCTCAAGATTAAAATGGTGAAAATAGTTAAAATAAGGAAATTCTGCTGTTTCGTATGTTATAAAATTGTGTTTTAAAAACCATTTTTAGTTCAGTTTAAACGCAACATCGAAAAACAAGAGCGTGATATAAAATACCGACATAAAACTTTTGCCTAATCCCGCAGGGTCGTGAATAATTTTTCTTTTATCCACTTTGTTTGCTGTTGTGTTTGTAGATTGCTCGAAGACAATTAGCAGTTTTAAGGATTGGCTAGCATGAGAAATGATTTATTTACAGTAAGCGATTGTGCAACCACAAGATAACGTGTAAGTCATTTATTTACAAATGCTTATTTGTATACAAGACATATTTGGTCAGCTAAATAGTATCCTATAAAATGTTTGTTTACAAAAACTTACGAGTTTCCTTTTTTAAAAAAACTAATATGTGTCTACTAATACTTCATGCTTCAGTCACCTTACCCAGTTAAAAAGAATCTAGACCTTCTGTAACTGGGTAAGATGCTTATCTCATTTTTCCGTCTTTAAACATGTTCTTGTAGAAAAGAACATGTCTACACGAAACTGAATTCTCAAATTAACACTGTGTTCTGGTGTGCCAATACAGGATGTATGGGTTCTAGTCAACTGTAAAATGTGTCATTAGACTGGAATGTCCCAATTTATTTCTAGATTTTGTATATTCAATTCAATAAAGTAACTCCTCTAGAAAAGATTTTTTTTATTAATACACTAAATTAATTTTTGCATTTCAACTACAATATTACTACTACTACAAAAGACTGCTACAAAAATGAACTGAAGAAACAAAAAGTGACAGAAAAGAAAAAAAAGAAAACTTATCATCTCTCTCCTTGAAAAAAGATTCCATCTATTCTGGCCATCTATGAATTAGTTCCTGCGTTAGAACAAAGACTTAGAAAAACACAGAATTTATCTGAAAATTTGTACATAAAAGATTTCCGAATTTCCTTCAAAATATGACAAATGAGAATTTTTGTAGGATTTTCATTTTATATCGCTATATTACATGAAGTTCAAAATTTCGTCGAAGAAGTTCATGGAAGTTTTCTTCCTTAAGATCAATTCTTGCTTCTGGAATACCCCTCCCCAACTGAGTGGGATATCGATTAAAATAAAGGAACCTATCCATCAAACGAGACAGGCCAGAAGCAAAATAAAAGAAAATGAATTCCCGCCTTTTCTTTCCTTGGGTAAAATCGAGACATTTTGTCTGATATTGGGAGAAAGATATCAGATAATTGCTCCGGTCCCGAGGGCTAGGAAACCGATCATAGGAAAAATGGAGGGAATTTTAGCCTTTTTTCCGAAAGATTAAAAAATCGAGTAAAGAACTGGTTCTTTTTTAGTTTTTTTTATGTATGGATCAGAGTTTCGAATGTAGGTCATAGATGTGTTATTTAACCAAAATAAGTCCGTATTTTCGGAATTCTGCATACGACGTATAGGGCCCATCTCTTCTCTATTACTAAATAAGGTGCATCACATATGTTTAAGTTGTATTACGCTGTTTTATTAATTTAAATCAATAACTAAACAAAAACTAGGCATTATTATCATTATGGATATATTTTTTTAGGATTCAACTGAAGTTGCGTCCTCGTGAAATGATTATTGTTAAATTTTAGCTCCTTTTCCAAGAGCCTTCTTTTTATGTTAGTTAAATTGTAATTATGTTTTAACTTGAGATTTTATTTCTATACAAACAGACTGTACCTTTCCTATTTTTGCTATTTTTTTCAGTACTTCGAATCTATTTATGGCGACGCAGCCTAAGTCTAATAATCACAGCTTTAAAACAATTGTTATTGTTTTAGAAGACATATTCATTTGTACAATCGCAATTCCGAATAGAATAATTCTTGAAGTTCTTTCTGGTGTCTAGATCAACATTAGTTTTATAATGAAATCCGAAAACAAATATAAATGATCATTAAAATATTTTTACGTTATAAAATGTCTTCCTATATACGCTATGTTTATAACTTAGTGAGCCCAAGTAAATCCAGAGAATTTAGAAGTAACATGGCTAATGTAAGTTTTCATATTAGACAATAATTACCATTAAAAGCTTTCCTTCAAAACAGGAGAGATAACCAAACACATTTTTTATGTCTGTTATTAAAGTTAGGAAGACATTTCGTTTTTTTTAAATGAGTTGTTGAGCTCTTGTAAAAAAGGACAGATTACACAGCAAACTGCAGCTCCTCTACAAATGAAAATTAAAGATGAAGAACCTAATCCGAAAACTTTAAGCTCAGGAAATACGAAAACGAACTAAAAATTAGTTTCCCAAAGAATATTTCAGTTTTTAATGTTTTGCGACCTTTCAGCTAAGAAGAACGGTACACCGTTATCAGTGATTCAAAAATCAAAAGAAGAAATTTATTAAATGAGTAATAGATTCTTTTTCAGAAATTACCGGTCTTCATCAATCGAATAATGCCTCTGTGCGGTTCGTAGATTTTTTAAGCAGTTCAATAACTGTCATTAAAGAGTTCGGTAACTGCCTTAATCAATTTGAAACGCATCTCGCATCAAAAGCTAAACAGCAAACACGTAGTCAAAATTAAGTTTAGGAAAACGTTGATAGCTTCAGAGAAAACTAATCAAGAAACCAGCGACGCGTCTGCGAGCAATTTTGAAAACCGCCATTACTTTTGATGAGATGAGTAAATGGATTCGATCCTTTAATTTCTGAAATCCTGACGCCTACATTCATAGTAAGCAAAGTAAATTTTTGTTCACCTGTTAGTAGTAGAGGCGCTGGAATAATGATTAAAACACGGTATTTTGCAAAATTGATTATCTCGATGATAAACTTCTTTCAGTTCTTAATTAGAAAACATTTTGGGCTACGTGGCGATTTGAACAGGAGTAATGAATATTAGATATCGATGTCTTTCGAGAACGTGATGATATCATCAGGCGTCTCAAGAAGTGATTGCATTATCTGTTATTTAAAGATTGTCGACTCAAATATTTTTGTGTTATGTGTTATTCTACTATATGAGAGAATATCTTTTTCTTTTATTCCTTTAACATAAAATCGCATGCCGCGTGACACACTTAGGATAAAATCAGTCTAAGTAATATTTTTAAAACTGCCCCTGACAAAAATATATTTGTTCTTTAGTAAAAGATAGATTATTTCGCTGAAAAATATGCTTCACCAATAGCAACGTAATAATAGAAGCAAAATAAATTATTACTCATCTGTTAGTTGTAGACGTACTGGAATAATAATTAAGGCACTTCTTTTTACAAAACTGTTTATCTCCATGTGCAAGTTGTTTCGGTTCTTAATTAGACAACCTTTTCGGCTTCATGGTGATTTGAACATAGGTAATGAATATTTGATATCAGTGTCTTTAGAAAACATAATCAGAATGTCACACAGCCCAACGAGTGTTTGCTATAACATAACTTCTCGTCTTGTCAAATTATTCCAATAACTTTCCCATTATAAAAAATTATTAACTGAAAGAATTGTTTGAAAATATTGTAAGGTATTATGCACGAAGGAAATCACCATGTAAATTGTGATTTAGACCAAAAGATCACGCTTAGAAAACAAAGTCTTAAAATACACCATGAATTTTCATAATGAATGGGTTAGCGGTTAAAACCCTTATTTCAACATACAACTATTGGCATATTTTACCTTCCTTTGTTGGATACATTTTGAAAGACAGTAAATTTCATTTGATTGGATGTACTGACCTTTGAGGAAGAGATAATCTATTTAAGAAATTTCAGTTTAATTAATTTGGACTTTTTACTCTACATGTAGGATATGCGCTGTGCAATTTTTGTATGATTAAAAAATACAGAAGAAACAGAAAGGGACGATTTTATAGCTTCATGCGATTCATAAGAGTTAAATCTATTACAAGTCAGAAGAGAAAACTTTTTAATAAATAAAGCTTGATAACAATAACCGGGTATTAAATTAGAAATTCTTAAAATATATATAGGCTTTAAAAATTCTATTTCAACTGAATTTAATATGTATTTATCTGTGCGAAAAAGTAATTCCTTTGAAGGTTTCTCTGAAAGCTGATTGTTCAGGTTTGAATTAAGTTCAAATGATTCTTTAAATTTAGTATATCCTTTAAGAAATTAACCAGATTCCAGCCAAAACAAATTTGTCCAGTCCAAGTTTTTCTCGTTCCGTAAGGCCGCGAGCTTCGTCCAGAAACTTTCTGTGTATAACTTTTGTACCCTAGATTGTCTCAAAAATTTGTATTACACACAGATGGAGGGTATATGTATTTACAGATCTATGACAACTTAGTAAAAACGTTCTTCTAACCCTTTGAGGACGACAGTCACGTTAGCGTGCCAGCTGCTTGCCACATTCTCTCCCGACTATCCCAATATAGGTGCCGGCTCTTGTGGCTTTTAGCTACCGACTGTCATGTCGGCGTGACACCGGCTTTTTAGTGCAAGTAGGCTTAACTAGAAAAACTGAGTCGGCCCTGAGCAGCCAAGCGCGTTGGGAAAAGCCGACCAGACGGAACTGCACGTCTTCCGTGAGGTCGTCCTCAAATTGTTAAAATAGAATTATTGCATAATCAATTCTTGTTTTATACGTTAAATGTTCAGAAAGAGATCACGAGACGGAATAATAGTAAAATCCCTCATAAACATTTTAAATATGACTATCTTTGATTAATTTCATTTTTATAGCATATACCCAGATAGCAATTTTAGTTTGCAGCAACTTTGTCACAAATTTGTCATGACAAGAGTGCCAGCTTGCAGCAAGTTAACGAAAGCTTCGAAGTCACCATGGAACGAACTTGCAGCAAGCTTGCCGTGCAAACTCATTGCAAATTATAGCAAAAACAGAGTACGAACACAAGCCGGGATAGAACTCGCCACCTACCGCTTAGTAGTCAGACGTCGATACCACTATACGAGAGGAGAAAATAGATTTCGCTAATACATCGTTCGATTCGATTCGTATACGATTTATTTTAAACTATTTTCTTGATTTCATTAATTTTTTGAGTTGAGAATATGATTTGAAGTCAAAGAGAGAGCGATTTTCGCTAATAACTACGTTTTGCTAGTAGAAAAAATTATGAAATTAGAGTTCAAAAGTAATTACTTTAAAATGGGACAAAATGTATAAGTTATTACTTTTCAGCAAACATTGACTGTTTTTTAGGTTTAATTTTGTTTATAAATGTTAAAATTTCAACATTAAGAAAAAGGCGATATAGTTTTATTTGAAGTAAAACCTTTTAGTAAAAAGATGGAAAATGTTTCAATTTTTTTTTATAAAAAAAAGTTAGTTTTTTTTACAAATTATCATTGATTTATTGAATTAATAAAAAGAAGGACGGTCTAGGAGATGCTATTAAAAATCGGATGTTTTTTTTTAAACAGAGACAAAGATAATTATCTCTTTGTGCTGTCTTTGCATCAAGCTTGTTTTGCAAATTTGCATTGCAAAGGAGGTGACGCTATTTGTCATGGTAAACTTGCAGCAGACTTGCAATGCAAGGAAGGTGGCGCTAGTAGTCACGGCGAATTTGCTACAAGTTCGCTTCAAATTTGACGCGTCAAATTTGCTATGACAAGCTAATATTAAGTCAAAATCAAACTTGCTGCAAACTTACGTGCTATCTGGGTATTAGGAATAAATTTAGGAAAAACATTTGTGCTGAACGTTGTTTTTTGAACTAACATAGTTTGACATCCCATTATCTCTTATTTATTACCCAGGTCAAGAACAAGCTGAAAGAAATGAAATCACTGGTAGAAACAAGAAGAAAACTTTTCTTGAAAGTGAGAATTCCGCTTTTCACTTCAAGTTTTTCTTTCGATCTAATGAATTCTAGTAGCAATTTTCCATATCTTTTGGTATCTTCCAAACAACGCAAGTTAAATGAAATCACTT
The DNA here is from genome assembly GCA_013235015.1 of Araneus ventricosus. Lineage (NCBI taxonomy): Eukaryota > Metazoa > Arthropoda > Arachnida > Araneae > Araneidae > Araneus > Araneus ventricosus. The sequence continues at coordinate 17,855 of BGPR01015377.1, forward strand.
TGATCCTTCTCCTTAATTTCTTATAATTTTCATGGATATGCTACATCCAATATGCTCCAAAAAATGAAAGACAGAGTATTTAGTGAAGAGTACATACCTTTTGGAGCTTAGTCAATAAGACATACAAAATGATAAATAACTGCGTACTCATTGTAATAGTGAGAAAGAAAACTTTTACCATTTGCGGATACCCGCCTTAATCTAGGAGCGCATTCTTCAAAAATTTTAGTCGAACAGACATACAAATAAATATCAAAAGTCCCAAATTTGTCCCAAAATAGCGTGTCATAAATGCTACTTTCAATGGATAGTACGAAACATTGACCGTTTCGAAAGTTTTTTCCATGAATTCGTCATTAGCAACCGAGGGTGCTATATTATTACAAATCTATAATGTCGCTTCCGTGCCATGTTAGTCCTATGTGGGAAAGAGACATTTGGAATACCGCAGGAATGGAAATCATTGACCCCCAAATTAGCGACCAACTTGGTAACCATTTTGGAGACTTGGCGACAAAATGGAGGACCCCAAAAATACTAGAATTTTCTCAGTATCTCTATTAGGAATGAAGTTATGGAGATTATTCTGGACTTTTACTGTATCACCACATCTTATTGGAAAATGATATAAATTCCGACCTATTTAACTAGAAATTTATCTCTTGGAGTTCTGTAAGCAGAGCGATTTGGTCAGCTGTTAGACGCTGAGTGCTATTGATAGTGCTGCTTCTGCTATTATTGGTGACATTCTCCCCGCTTGTGTTCCTGATTTCTACAAGTGCTGTTTTTCTTGTTAATTGCAATAATGTTAAAAATGTGTACTTTCTTTCTAAGGATTGAGCAGTATCTTCTTTCGATGAAAGCCAAACATTTCGGCATTCTTGTATTCGATTTCTTTTCAAATACAATGCATGGTAAGCTTTTAAAATAAATACTCGGCAGAAAATCCTGTAAAGGGTTATTTTTACTCAATGAAAACACTTGCTTTCTAAAGCTATTGAGTATCAAATAATTTTATATCAAATGCAAATGTGAGACCAGATAGCAAATAACTTTTGTAAAGGCTTGAGTATTGGCTTTTCTTGTATATTCTTTCCTGGTACTCTAGTGATGCACATAACTCTCAGAAGTATGTTTGACACCATCTTCAAGATCGATGAAACGTTAAAACAGGTATTTAAAGATTATTTCATTTCTATAATTGAAGTGATTGCCTGAAATTTAATGCCTAGAAAATCAAGACCTTAGCTGACATTTGTTCAATGTGCAAATTGAAATATATTTCGCGGAATGCATCACGGAAACTGTTGCTTACGTCGTGGACTCTTAATTTGTAGTAGCGGGCCGTGGTGGCCTAGTGGCAAGATCCCGACCTCGGGACCGGAGGGCTCCTCGTTCGAAAACCAATTCCACTGAACCTCCGCCGTGTATTGGGCCTGTTGCACTCTAAATCATACGTTAGGGACCAAACGTCGTCCCGTTGGTGCGGTTGTGGAAATTTAGAGAGGGGGTGCCATCTCAGGTGTCATCCTCGTCATCTGACCCCGGTTCAAAATTACTAGGTCCATCCTAAAATATCCCTAGTTTTGGTTAAAAACGGGAAATTAATATAATTAAACTATATTCAATTTGTCGTACCATAAAAGAAATAGCGGCTTAAGCACAGAAACTTTGATATAATGTGTTATGATCGATAAATGATTATATAGAAAGGAAGTATGAAAACAAAGTATTGATGATTAAAATGACATGTTATTAAAGTAATATATTTTAGTTTCATTGTGTTTTATGTATTAATATTTGCCGACGTTTTACCTCAAATAGATTTCCTTCTCTTTATATTTCATAATGCAACAAGCTTGTATTTCGTTGTTTTTTCAGTTTGGTATCAATAAATTTTGAGTGTTACTTTTGACTTTTTAAAAAATGAATATACTTTCTTAGTTTGGTTAAAGACGTTCTATAATATTATCGATTTCAAATAAATTGGATTTGGAATTTCAAAAGAATTACAAATGTTTTTGCTTAATTATTTAAGCAAATTTTGCAGAAATTTATTAATATTTTCTTCAATTAGTGCTAGGTGGGCATTTTTATTCGAGAACTGAATGTTGCATTTTTATTGAATGAAAATTGAAATGAAAAAATAAAATTTATTTGAATCTAAGGATAAGCATAATCTCAAACAATAATTTCCAAGAATGTATACCCAGATAGCACGTAAGTTTGCAACAAGTTTGATTTTGACTTGTCATGGCAAAATTTGACGCGTCAAACTTGAATTGAACTTGTAGCAAGTTCGCTGTGACAACTAGCGCCACCCTCGCTTGCAACGCATTTGCTGCAAGTTCGATGTGACAAATAGCACCTCCTCCCTTGCTGCAAGTTTTCAAAACAAGCTTCCTGCAAAGATAGCACAATAAAGAGATCTCTGTCTCTGTTTAAAAAAACATCCGATTTTTAATAGCATCTGCTAGACCGTCCTTCTTTTTATTAATTCAATAAATCAATCATAATTTGTAAAAAAACTAACTTTTTTATAAAAAAAAATTTGAAACACTTTCCATCTTTTTACTAAATATATCACTCGCACTTTAAAGAAAACTATATCGCCTTTTTCTTAATGTTAAAATTTTAACGTTTATGAACAAAATTAAATCTAAAAAACAGTCAATGTTTGTTGAAAAATAATAACTTAGACATTTTGTCCCATTTTAATGTAATTACTTTTGAACTCTAATTTCATAATTTATTCTACTAGCAAAACGTAGTTATTAGCGAAAATCGATCTCTCTTTGACTTCAAATCATATTCTCAACTCAAAAAATTAATGAAATCAAAAAAAAGTTTAAAATAAATCGTATACGAATCGAACCGAACGATGTATTAGCGAAATCTATCTTCTCCTGTCGTATCCGAACTGGTCGAGTGGTATCGACGTCTGTCTACTAACCGGTTGGTCGCGAGTTCTATCCCGGGCTGTGCTCGTGCTCTGTTTTTGCTATAATTTGCAATGAGTTTGCACGACAAGCTTGTGGCAAGCTTGCTGCAAGTTCGTTCCATGGTGACTTCGAAGCTTTCGTTAACTTGCTGCAAGCTTGCACTCTTGTCATGACAAATTTGTGGCAAGCTTGCTGCAAACTAAAATTGCTATCTGGGTATAAGTTAATAAAATTTAGTCAGATACGAAAATTAGGCGGCAATGAGACCTGGTATGAGGAAACGCACAAAATAAACAAACACACAGAAAAAATTCGTTAAAAATACAAAAGAGTAAATGCCATTTTTTAATTTAAAACCCACACCGGTCCGGCCTACCGAAATGGTGTAAGGCCTTTAGCAGACAGGTGGGGAAATATAAAAGCAATACAAGAATATCAATTTGATATGACACACACAAAAGTATCACAAACACAGCATAGAACGTTACAGACATTTCTAAAAAAAGGCAACGACAAAATAAATAAAGTAACCCAAAACACACACACACTCCCAAAAAGCAATACGCCACTGAATCGATATTACGCTTGGAGAGAACCATAAATTAATTGAATTTTGTTTGATTTATATCACCAGATCTGGAACCAACATTAAAAATATTCAACACACTCAGAAGGAGGAGTTCCCAGTATACATCCAAATGAGCAAAACAAAAACAGTAAATGCTTACAAAAGCGAACACGACACACGTAATAATTGATTGTTCCTTTCTATTCTTGCAGAGTAACCACCACCACAAACGTAGTTACCCCTGTCCTGCCTAATCATCCGGGGATCTTGAATGAAACAGCTCGAGTACTGAGGCCGGACTCTTAACGGCCATCAGCTGCCATGGCCCAATCTCTCCCAAAGGAGGTATGTACTATCACTGGAGGGGGGGAACTCGACCGTCACCATTATTATACCCACGTCGAAGAGCGAGAACCTGCTTACTTATCCGACGGATGCTCATCCGTGTACTCGTGGTGCCTCCAGGTGGGAGATCTTGCGGAGTAGTAATTCATCACACTAGATCAACAGCAAAGATCAGTGTATTGCTACAATCGAAATTTTTGGTCGATTGCATAGCTGTTTCAATGACAATTCAAGGTAAAGTGACTGGCTATGGGAAGTAGATAAATACAAGCACTGAAGCTAATCATTGAAGCGAAATGCAGACACCGTTTCCTTCATCTGAACTCTTACGAACATCAATTTGGAATAAAAGCGTTAGATTTCGTAAGTTTCTTTCGTACAATATGTGATCACAGAAGTTTAGTAAATGTATATCGATAAGTTCCGTAAGAGAATGAAATTATTTTTGAGGAGTGAATCTATTATAATCCACAGTATCCTCATACCAACTGTAAGCGAATACGTGTATTTTGTTTTAAATTAATGAAAGTATAACATTATTTGGTTCAATGAAAATACGTATTTTTAGTAATTTACGGAATGGTCGATATATTAATATATCCTTCGATACATGAACGCAGACGATGAAGAATTAAACAATTTTTCAAAGCATGACTTTTAAGTTTCCAGACACCATTAGCATTTCATTTTAGGTCCCGATATTCTGAATGCCGTGCAATATCGCAAAGATATGGTAGAAACATCGTGGAGCATCTTGTGATAATAGAGAAAAATATACAAGTTAAAAAATATTAAATAATCACTCATTTTCTTGAAGAAATACACAGGTTCTTTTTTTAGAGAAAAATTAGAACGGAGGTTACTCAGTAATCTTACAAACGCATGAAACTAAATTATTGGGCTTCAAAAAATTGATTGTACTCAGTTTAAGAAATAAAACCCTGTATCAAGCACTTTTTAATGACTCTCAAATATGTAGAAATAACTTTCGGCGCAGAAAAGCAGATGATGAAAATGGATCTCCAATATATTGAAATAGCTTTCGGCACAGAAAAGCAGATGATCAAAATTAAAACTCTTTTTTTGAAGGGTGATTTTTATTATTCCAAGACTCCAGTTATTATTGATGTGTTTTCTAAAACACATTATACAGATAATAAAACAGTTTTATTTGGCTATAATTTTTAAATTTATGAAACTTCTAACCTTCTGTTGCAGGACTTTTCTACTTATCCCAGTCTAACGAACGAAGGTGCTTCCCCAAAGCATAGAAACAAAACTAGAAAAGCAAGAGCGATTCAGTGTTAGAAATCGACATACTTCAATTTGCCTCTTTAACCGTAACTAGACAAGCCTTCCAATGCCAATGATGAAGCCAAATGCTTCATCATTGGCTGAAGAGGTAAACAAGAGTTTTTGTAAAAATAAATGAGTAAAAGAAACTCTTCAAAGAGTTTTTTTCACGCACAATCGAGATTTTTTCTTCAACATTTTTTAAGGCTCAACAAGCATATAATTAGAACTTTCTTGTTCCATCCTAGATTTCTTTATATTCCTCGCATCCTCCTCTTCCGATATTAATGTTCGAAGGAAATTGATTTTTTTTATCCTACAATGAAGAGAATGTCATCGAAACAAGCAAGTAAATAAGGTTTGTTTACTGAAGTGAGTGCATTAAAAAGTTAAATAAATCTTTAATTACAAATTTTGTTTTGAAACTATTTTTTATGATTATAATGATGACGTGATGCAGTCAAGACTGCATTCAAATACGAAGAATGTTTGTCTTTTCAAAGCCACCTCAGCTCTTATTTGACAAATTTAACCACAGTGCCTCGTGTCCAGTATTTAACTCCTAAATTTTTATTTTTTCTTATATTCACTCAAAGAAGAAGAAAAGATAATTTTCTCTAAAATAAATATTTTAATTTATTTTTTGAAGGTAACATACATTTTCGACAAGAAAATTGAAATTTCAAATAATTTCTGTACACTGTAAGTCTGAATTGTTGGATTTTAAGTTCAAAAATGAACATCTTTCATTCAAATTAATTAATCTGCTTTAGAAAATGCTGCGAATACCTTATTATTCTTCAATCAAACATTTTAATGAGATCAATGCATTATTCAAAAAATTATACAAGAACCAGTCATCTTAAGATTGCAGATAAATTTTGTTTTAGGCATAATTGTCTGACCTCCTACGTTGAGAACACTGATTTCTGACCACTTTGGAGAAAATTAATTTTCGACTTTTTCTTGTAGTTCAGATTGTTGTCTTTACAAATCTGTTTATATTTTGTTCCTAAGGAAATTATAAAAAATAGTGATGACGATTTTAAAATACTTTGTCTGAAGTAAAACCAACCGGAACGAAATTTCTAAGTGCAGTTTTCTCAGAACTTTGTTTTTCATAAAATTTCCCCACCGTTAACATGTTATCTCGAAATCTAATAAAGATATTCACTTGAAGCACATTCAGCACATGTTTAAAATAATGTAAGCAATGCAATTAACTGAAATATTTGTTGTTCGTGGAATACTCTTTAATTTATAGGTGTTTTTAAAAAAATTAAGTTGTGAATTAATGGAAAAATGCATATTTACGCATATTTTTACCCCTAATTTACTTGCATTTCAATTTTTTTCTTAGAGTTTAGTTCATTGCACAGATCATTGTTCTTTATAAATTGCGTGCAAAGAAAATTAGAATTGATGAATTAAAATTTGGTGTAGAGTGTTAACCGTGTTGGTTAAATTTCATTAAAATTTGCTACAAATTTCCATATTTCTCAAAAATATTATATTTATGTAGGATATTACCCTTAAAGAATAATCTAATCACTACACAAATTACATTGCAATAGCTAGATTAATGATTTTTTTGGCGATAGATTGAGCTAGAGATCTGCTCAGGGCACGTCACGAGCAGCGCCTTCTTTTTTCCGACAAAACTAGCTTGCACGCTCAGAGCAGCACAGCGCATCGCAGGCTGCAGAAAAGCTAATATCTCTCTCATTCTCTCTTTTTCATAATGTAAGTCAGGTCAGTCTTGGCGCAGTTAAGCCGCCGATCGTCACGTGGTAACTATGTCCCATATAACTTTCTTTATGGCTCTCTAAATCACTAATACAGTAATTATCTTAACTATTGACCTCTATCCCAAATTAATCTATCTCAGTAGTAAACAGGACTTCATGTAAAACAGTAAATCTACTGTTAACTTTCTGTGTACATATCATCCCCCCTGTAAATTCTCCGTATAGTACTTTAATAAATGCTTTTTGTATTTAATTTGAAGTCTCCTAATTTATTTTATGTAATATTTTATTTTAAATTTAATGTGATAAAAACCTTTAAATCCCGTAGACATAAATCCGATCTACTTACCCCTTAAAGGTAACCCTTCCGTGATCATCTTGTTTAATTGAACGGAATCCCACATTTATAAGAAACTTTTTGGTGTTTTTTGTGTTTATAATTGATAATGCATAAAAGACAAAAAGTTATTAAAATATACAATTTTTCAAAAAATTTTGTTCCGAACGTAGGTCTGACGGTACGCAGGTTTCCGATTAAATCAATAATTTCCAGCCGCTTTTCCTATTTTTTTTATAAAATTGCAAGTGATATTTCGCATGCAGGAATATAGTCAATTAAATTAATCATAACTAAATAGCGTATCTTTGGGAAACGAGAAGAATATATAATTCCCTCGCTTCCAGGCTGGTCTCACTTGTATTTTCCATAAAAGTTTCCCATTCAGAGAATTAGTTTCCACCAATTCTGTGCAGTTTAGTTAAAAATTATCTTTTCTCAACTAATTAAAAACCTACAGCGATGAATCAGGTATCAGTAGAAAGGAATTTCGACCGATTTCTTACATACCATGACCACTTTACGTTAACATACAATGTGATTTTGACATTTAACTAGCCGCTCTTGCCGCCCCCGGGCGGGTTCGGGGCCAGCACCCACTTTGCTCAGCACTACTCCTACCACCTCGCTGCTTCGAGGCTCCCAGCCACTACTTTTTCAGTTTTAAATACTGACTGAAGATCAATGGAACAGACCATAAAACCACAGTAGATTTCATATTCTTTGTAGACAACAGATTCCTTTAAAATTGTAAAATCTTTCAATAAACCTCATCTAGTTGTAATTTTTTGTATAAATTTTTCACGAATTTCGGCATAAAAGTTTTCACATAAATAAATACAGAATAAAATTGCCCTAACTAAACAGTTTTTATCACCCGCAATAGATATTTTGCAATTTTTTTGACATGCCATCGTGATGGAACTGTTGGGATCAATGTATTTTAAATATGGTAAAAACTTCAGACAGTTAAAGCAGCCCCAACCAATAAACAGATTTCGACATTTTTTTTCATTTGAAAGGTTATAACATCTAAATATGTTATCAACGGTAGTTTATCGCCCCCTCCCATCCTCCATTTTCGAACGAAACCGAAAAAGCACTTCTCCTCTGTACATTGTCTATGGGTAAACTGTAGAAATTCTCCAGCCCCAACCACCTAACCAGTTTCGACATTCATATGAAAGCTTATAACGTCTAGATATGTCAGTAAATGTCTTCTGCCCCCACCAACCCCATTTTTAAACGAAATCGAAAAACATATAGAGAATGTATGGTGAAGGAGTGTTTTTTCTATTTCGTTCAAAAACGGGGTGGGGGGCAGGCGACCCATGATGACATATTTAGACGTCATAACCTTTGAATAAAAATAGAAATGTCAAAATCCGTCGGATGATTGTTGCTGGCGAACTACCCAAAGGTTTTTCCCCATAGAGAATGCACAGTGGGAAATATTTTTTTCGATTTCGTTCGAAAATGAGGGGTGGTGGGGGCAAGAGACCTTTGATGACATATCTAGATGTCATACGCTTTCATATGAAACAAAAAATGTCAAAATCGGTAGGGTGGTTGAGGCTGCAGGAATCGGTGAAGAATTTTGTACCAAGTTATTTTAAATATATGGATTGTAACGTTATAGGCATTGTAACATCATGGATGCGCTAATTCCCCGCAACTTTCCTAAATACGTTCACTTCAATAAACTAATAAATGGATAAAACTTTTTTTTGGTACATGTTGCATATACTTCGCTAAGTGCTTAATTTCAGCTATCCAAAAAAAGAGTAGATCATTTAGGAGAGGGGCATAGGGAAAGTTGAATGTGTTAAATTTTCTCACAGGATTACAGGTCTATCATATATCTGATATGATCAAAGCAGCGAATCACTTCTCACATTGTCTGTCAAGCAAAACGACTCATCTGTGAAACCTATTTCATATTCATAAATGCAGTTTTTTAAAATTTTGTATATAACTATTTAATCAAGAGGCGACTTTTTTTTTATCTCTTTTAAAAACGGTCTTTTGAGTGATAGAGACATAAATTTGACTCTCCCAACCGCGCTTATCTCCTAAGCAATCTCAGAACCTCACTCCCGTCAAAAGAAGCCAACCACTTCAGACTGGCCTTCGTCGCTGTTAAGGGAAAATTTTTAGACCGCGCGAGACCGCCTCGCTTGGTGTTAAGAGGGATAATGTTAAGGAAAATCATTTAAAACTGTCACCTGACTAGACTGAAGGAAGTTCATTTTTCTTTTAAGATTAAGACCCCTGACAGTTCACCTAGGTATTAAATTTATCCTGTGTTATAACAAAGAATCATAACTTACAAAAATATAAAATGTATCTGAAAATTGAAATGTCGGAGGTTTCTGAATTTCCTGCAAAATTTGATCGATGAGTATTTTCATGAAAACACGTGGGATTTTCATTTTATATTGTTATATCACGTGAAATTAGAAAATTCGTCTAAGTAGTACATGTAAGTTTTCCGTCTAAAGATCAATTCTCACTTCTTGAACACACCTCCAAACTCTTGAGTAGGATATCGATTAAAATATAGGGGTCTATCCATCAAATAGGACAGGCCCGAAGCAAAATAAAAGAACTTGCCTTTTCTTTCCTTGGGTAAAATCGAGACATTTTGTCTGATATTGGGAGGAAGATATCAGATAATTGCGCCGGTCTCGAGGGTTAGGAAACCGATCATAGGGAAAATGGAGGGAAATTTAGCCTTTTTTCCCCGAAAGATTAAAAAATCGAACAAAGAACTGTTTCTTCGTTCTTTTTTGTATGGTAGTTACAAATATAGGTGAAAGATTGTTACTATATCTTACTCATCACAGATATATTTTTTTCAAAGATATTATAATATATCATAAGTCCAAATAACAAAATTAAGTTATTTTGTATTTAAAAAATCTTATACAAATTGTGAAGCGAAATATTGCAGTTATGGTATTTGGAAATTTAATTATTATTACCTAACTAAATGGTAGAAGAAAATGATGTTATGTGTTTTTTTGTGAACTAAATAATTTAATGTTTCTCTAATAACCAATATCAGCTAATGTAATTTATCTAAACTATAAAATCATATTCTCTAAATAATGATTGAAAATACTTTTTGATGGTAAAATATACTGCTTTGTGTGCCGTCTTTCATAATTAACACTAGGATGGTATTGTTTGGTGATCCAGATTTGAAAATTATGCTAGATATTTGGGTACACTTTCAAAGAAGAAGATGGGTGGAGGAAGAATAAAGTTATATATCAGTCATTTACAGTTGAACTTTCTTCATAGTAACAGAAATAGTAAATAAATAGTAATAAAAAAACTTTAAAAAAACGCTTTTACCAATACATTGAAAAAAGGAAATAATATTTTTTCTTAGAAATCTGGAGGTCAAAAAAAATCGTAAAAGCGTGAGGCTCAAGTAGAAAAGCTGTAGGTAAATTAGAATTGTAATCACATTTATAATATATTTTATACCATGAATGTTTAATAACATTTCGTTTCTTAGATAATCATTGCGGTTTTATATCCTTCTCCTATTGCTTTCAGCGCCTCACGCTTTTACAATTTTGGTTTGGACCTCCTGATTTTTGAGAAAAATTATTATTTTCTTTTTTAATGCATTGTTAAAAGCGTTTTTTTGAAGTTTTTTATATTTATTATTTTCTAGTTGTTAGTCTTTAATTTATGTCATAATTCAGTATTATAAATATTTTATTCATCAAATAACTAAAGCAATTATTTTATTGAAAAAGGTCTGATAGGATGTAAGTAAGTATTCTTTATTTAATTCCAGCAATAATTTCTTTAAAAAGATCTATAATAGGACAGACTTATTTTTATTTTTATTCAAACATTTAAATTATTGTATTAAGTATTTTAGTTTTCAAAAATACTATAGATGGAGCCACTGAAACCTACTCGTATCAAACACAATTTTTTTTTAAAAAAATTTATAATTCAGAGTTGTAAAAATATTAAAATATTGCATTGTCATCAAGACCCAAGAAATATACAAAATTTCAGAACTCTAGTGCATTAAAAAGTGAGTGAAAAATCTATCACAAAATTCCAACCTTACATATAAATATACAAACATGAAACATTTCGAACTTATAAAAGGCGTTTGAAAACAACATCAACAGGAAGTCAGCTATTAAACCAAGCTTGATAATTTTTGCTGATAGGGTATTGGAGTTCAGAGTTCATCCATTTGTCCAATTAAGTGAATGGTTGTATCAAATTTAACTTATCTTTTTTTTATATTTACAATTTTTACCAAACCTGCGAAAATGGTTTGCCATAAAATATGAATTGTTACACCAAGTGGAGATTTGATGCAACATCTAATGAAGATTATTTTTGCATAGCCATTATTAATATCAAACAATTTATATATTTACATATAGAAATTCTAATGATGAACAAAAAATTTGAAAGATGCATACCGCTCATCACGAAGCGATTCCATCTTTAATAGGCTGATGATAATGCATCATTATTTATCAATACACAATCGTCAAATGAATTCGCAGACCTTTCTAAAATCTTCTTTAAAAATCACATAAGAACCGATTATTGCATCAAAATGCACTTTGCCTTTGTATTTCAACCATGTGCTAAAAAATATGTTTATTCTCAATTCTTGTCAAGTGTCGTCATCGTCATCTGATCGAGTGTTAAAATTACGAGGTCCATTCCAAAATAGCCCTCGTGTGGCTTCTAATCTGGAAGTTAACTAAACTAAACTAAACTAAACTCAATCTTTTTGTACTTGTCTAGGTGTGACAGACAAGGCAAACTTAAGATAGCCCCTTGAAGCGAGATTTCAGCTAAGTGACGCGAACATGTCAAAAATAACTTGGAAGATTCAATCTGTTGACAATTCAGACCGACTATGGGGTAAACTATCATTGTTTCTATCATTAACAGCATTACACATCAATAGAAAATAGAAGTAATACTAAATGCATGGTTATTAGGATCTACATAGATTAGTACCATGACGGCAAAGCAGATTCCTAATAAAATAGCGCACATCGCCTTTACGTATAATAAGTGTTTTAGCTATAAATAAAAGAATTGAAGTGTTCTTTTCAAGAAGATTCTTTCTCAAAAAACGTTTCTTCAAAACGTGAAAATATATAGATAAATTACGTATGCAAGTTAAAAAAATTATATTTAATTTTAAACTACAAGAAAACATCTTAAATTCTAAGAGCTCGTTTATCATTTTAAAGAACGAAGAGCTGTTAAGAATGGCGTATTTACCGAACACGTTCCAAACTACCAAGAATAAGATACAAAAGACAATCTGAGAACTCATAAACAACGAAGAAGAAAAACTAAAGGAAGAATATCATAGAATAAGTCGATTTTAGATTATTGTTTCGCCACAGTTCCTTTAAGATATAAGATTATTCCCATCGTTCCCTCATATGAAATTAAGAAAAAGGCATTTGTTAAATTGCTTATTTTGAAAACGACCCTTTCTTTCCCGTGATCTATCCAACGAATAAAGCTTCACTGAATTTCAGAGATTTTTAAGCGGTTCAATAACTGTCATTAAAGAATTCTGTAACTGCCTTAATCAACTCGAAACGCATCTCGCATCAAAAGCCAAACTGTAAACAAGTAGTCAAAATTCTGTCAGTTTAGGAAAACGCTGATTGCTGGCGAGAAAACTAATCAAGAATCCAGTGACGCGTCTGCAAGTAATTTCAGAAACCGCCATTAATTTTGATGAGAAGAAGAAATGGATTTGATCCTTTAATTTCTGAATTCTTGACGCCTACATTCATAGTAAGCAAAGTAAATTATTGTTCATCTGTTCATAGTAGAGGTACTGGAATAATAATTAAAATACTCCATTTTGCAAAATTGATTACCTGGATATGCAAGTTGTTTCATTTCTTAATTAGAACAGCCTTTTCGGATACATGCCTGTTTGAGCACGAGTAATGTATATGTATGTACACTTCTTTCACGACTTAATACTAAATTTCTATTCAAAACAGAGATAATGCATGATCAATTTTTTCATTAATTGATGGATATTCCAAATAGATAAATAACACAGTATAAGATTAAAACCATCCATTTTAAAAATGACTGTTTTAGAATAATTTTATTTTTAATGCATATTTTATGATTAAATTTGACAGTGTATTTTTATAATAAACGTTCTTTGAATGAATCTTGGCAACTCATCTTTTTCTATCCAACTGAAGTAGCAGCAAGTTGAAACATAAAAAAACTCAAGCTGCAGCAAGAAGAAAACTTATCGTCAAAGTGACTATTCCGCTGGCAGTAAAAACAAGTTTTTGTTTTGATCTAACGAATTATAGCGTCAGTTTTCTATCCCCTTTTGTATCTTCCAAACAACGCAAAGTAAATGAAATCTCTTTGACTCTTTTCCTCAATTTCTGACTCTTCATAGATATCAGCTGGTGAATATGCTATTAAAATAAAAGATACACAGCTTAGTGTGTCGTACACAACTTTTACAACAATATAAACGCTGTACGCGCTTGTGTAAAAGCCTAGTGCTTCGGAAAAAATTGATAAAAAGTCAGAGAAGTTTGAACAAATAAGAAAGAATATCTGAAGGGACATGGCTGATTCAATAAGACATATAAAATGGTGAATAATTGAATACTCATTGTAAAAGTGAGAAAGAAAACATTTATCATTTGTAAATATTTCAGTCAGTCTAGCAGCGCATTCATCAAGTATTTTACTCGAAAAAGTGCATAAGTAAATGTAAAATAATGAGAAGAGCGAAGAAGTAGTGGAAAGAAGTGCCGAACCTGAAAGAAAAAAGCACGTCATAAATGTTACTTTCAGTGGATATTTTGTAACATTCACCATTTCAAAAGTTATTCGCTTAAACTCTTTATTAGTAAACGTTGGTTCCATGCAGTAAAGGATAGCAACAGATGTAATTAAAACCAAATTTGATAAAATTATTACAAGAATAATAACGTTAAAAATGTGCACTTCTTTTCTCAGAATTGAGGCATATAGTTTGAAACTTTCACAATTTCAAAAGTTATTCGCTTAAACTCTTTTTATGTAAACGATGGCTGATCAGACATATATTTGTTCAAAGAAAGCATTTGAGCATTCATTGCACTTGGTTTCATTTGAAGGAAAATGAAAAATAGGCTGCTAATTGAAATATGCGGAAAAATATCCTGGATATGGCCAATTTTACGCAATGAAAAGCATCACATCTGTTCGTTACATCCATTATATATAGAAGAAGTGTATGGAACATGCCAATCAGAAACCAGATAGTAAAAATCTTTTGTAAATAATTTATTATTGGTCTTTCTTCGGTATTCTGTAAGCCTATTATTTCTGGTATTCAAATGACACGTATAGCTTTCAGAAGAATGTTTGATATCATCTACTTTTTATACGAAATGAAGTCTTAACAATAACTTGAATTGTATAATTTACGTAAAGACCTTTAAATTATTGTTTAGAAAGAAATACTTTCTAATGAATTCAGGTTTTAATTGATTTTAATTTTATTTTTTATGGACATTTTAATATATGAGTTGAAGAAGTGCATCCCAGAAATTGTTTCTTAATGTGAGAGTTTTATTCGTCGCAAATGTAACTAAAATGGCGCCAAAAAGCATGCAATGTATAGTGATCAATAAATTATCATATAATTAAGAAATAGGGAATCAAACTATTGAATATTAAAATGATAGATTTTCGATGAAAAGCTATTAAAGTAATGCATTTGTCTTCATTGGGTTTTATACAATAATACCTGCCGATATTTTACCTGGAACAGATTTTATTTTTATTAATTCAGGATGTTACGCATTTGCGTTTCGTTCTTTTTTCTTCGTGGCATAGATAAATTTTGAGTGTTTCTATTGATCTTGTAAGTAGTGAATTTAATTATTTACTTGAGTAATAGATGTGTCATATTTTTATAAACATCAAATCAGCTGAATTTTGAATTTCTGAAGAATGGCATTCGTTTTTCCATAATTATTTGCACAAATTTTTCAAGTTTGTGGGGTTTTCCTTCAGTTTGAGATAAGGGATGAATCAATGTTTATTTGGAACAGAATGTTACGTTTCAATTTAATGAACGCTGAAATTAAAGAATAAAGTTTATTTGAATCTACAGAAATTCTTACACTGAATCAAATATTTCTAAGAATATAGATATGCTAACTAAATTTAAGACAGAAATAGTAGGCAGCTTGACAGTATGGAATTCGGAAAACACATAGCAAAAATATAGGCTCGGTCTTAAAGGGATAGAACACAACAACCTGGTACAGCCTTTAGGGAAATACATGTATTTTTTTATTTTTGTAATTTAAATAATGGTCAGTATATTAAAGTTAACTCCATTAAGTTTAACAAATAAATCCTGTCTCACGCATTTCTTAATAAATCTTCAATATATTAAAATAACTTTTGGCAAGAAACGCAGACGATGTAAAATAAAACTCCTAAGAGGAGTTTTATTTTACATGGTATAAATCATAATAATATGAAAGATATAATTTTTCCATTCTAGGCTTAGTAAAATTATAGAGGTGTTAGCCAAAACAATTATACAAATATTAAAACCATTTTATTTAACTAAAATTTTGAAAATCATGAAAGCTTCTAGGCTTTTGTTCAACAATTTTTAAACTTATTCCAGAATAATGAACTTTTTGGTACTTTCACTTTTTTTCACAAAGCAAAACTATAGAAGGAAGAACAATTCAGTTTTAGAAACCGATATGCTTCGATTTGTCTTTATAACCATAGCTATAGTTAGACAAATTTTTCATTGTTCGCTTGAATGGTAAGCAAGAGTTTCGCAAAAAAATGAGGAAAAGGAACTCTTCAAAAAGTTTTTTCAAGCACAAGTGAGTTATGTTTTTCTTGAACTTTTTTAATGCTCAACAAGCATGTAATTAGACTTTCTTGTTCCATCCGAAAATTCTTTATGTGCCTCGCACGCTCCTATGCCGATGTTATTGTTTGAAGAGAATTGATTTTTTCTACAAAGATGAGAACGTCAATGGAACAAGCGAGTAAATAAGCTTTGTTTACTGAAGTGAGTGTAATAAAAAGTAAAATAAACTTCCATCCGAAATTTTATTTTGAAAATATTTCTTTTTATGCGTTATAATGATGCCAAAATGAAGCGAAAAGTCAACACTGCATTTAAATGAGGAGAACTCCTGTTTTACCAAAAAGTTTCGCTTCCATTTTGATGAAGTCAAATTTTTAATTTCTGATTTTTTTTTCTTACATTCACTGCAAAAAGAAATAAATTTCCTTTTCCTCTAAAGAAAATATTTTTATTTTGGTTTCAGCTTTTCCTTAAGACGATGTATATTTTGCTCAAGAAAATTGTAATTGCAAATATTTGCTCTATTCTTTTACACTATTAGATTAAATTGTTAGATTTTCAGTCCAAGGATGAACAATTTTCATTCAAATTAATGCACCGGTTTTATGAAGTGTTGCGAAAGCCTTATTATCCTTGAAACCAAAACTTTTATCATGCTCAATTTTTTATTCAAGAAATCACGCAATAACCCGTCATCTAAGAATTCACATAAATTTTGTTATGCAGTTAATTAATGTAAGGTGTTCTGATTGTCAAGAAAATCAATATTTTCAAGCTTCTTCTTCTATTTATGCAAAACTTCAAGAAATATTGTGCATGCATGTGTATATTAAATCAAAATAACCACAATCCACTTTCACCTATGTCTAGTTCTATCATTTCCTCGGACCGGGAATGGACTGAAAATAGTTCATTTTTGTCTTTGGATAAACATCTTAGCAAATTCATTAATATATTCTACATTAAAATAAATCACATCTTAGAACTTATCTGAAAATGTATGCACTGACTGTTTCCGAATTTCCTTCAAAATTTGATCAATAAAAATTTTTATGATCTCACGTAAAATTTCTATTCATAATGCCAAATGATGTGAAGTTCAAATATTCCTCGAAGTGGAGTCATGTAAGTTTACTGCCTGGAGTTCAATTTTTGTTCTTGAAACACCCTCGCCAACTCTTGAGTAATATATCGATTAAAATATAGGGGCCTATCCATCACATGGAGCAAGGAAGAAGGAAAATAAAAGAAGAAGAGTTTCCGCCTTTTCTTTCTTTGGCTAAAATCGAGACATTTTGGCTGATATTGGAAAAAAGATAACAGATCATTGTGCCGGTCCCGAGAGCTCGGAAACCGATCATAGGAAAAATTGAGGGAAATCTTGATATTTTTTTAGAAAGAAAAAGAAAATCGGCAAAAAATTGCTTCTTTATCGTTTTTAACGACTTTTATGGTAATTTCAAATATAGATCATATATGGTTATTAGTCAAAAATATATTTTTTATTTTAGAGCTTTATAAGACAGAATATTAGAAAAGATATCATAAATGTATATAACAAAACTAGGTTATTTTGCTGCTGTCAAGCAAAGAATTGGGATGTTGTAATTATCCTAATTAGAAAGATAATTATTATTGCCGGACTAAACCTTCGAGGAAAATAATTGTTACATCCGTTTATAAGAATTAAATAATTTCAAGTTTCTCTAATAAGTAAAATTAATATAAATAAAATAAATAAACTACATAGACTAGATCTCTAAATATTGATTGAAGTTACTTCCGAATGGTGCTGAAGTATCCTCCTTCTTTCCCCGGTATTCTCCTTCTTTCTTCGGGAATTCTCCTGCTTTCTACGAATAGCCTCCTTCTTTCCCCGGACATTCTCCTTCGCTCCTCGAGTTTCCTCCTTCTTTCCTTGGGGACATTCTCCTTCTTTCCTCGAGTATCCTCCATCTTTCCTCGGCTATCCTTAACGCTGGAGAGCTTCTGTTGCGGGAGTGACAGAAATCTCTCTTCAGCTCGGTGGAAGATGAAACATGCAGACACTTCCGACACTCTATGATTTGAACTATTCTTATTTCCGTCATTAACAACAGACTTATTAATCAAACAGCAATAGTACAACTAAAGAATATTAATTATTTGGTGATTAAGATCCAAATTTACTATCACCATGAGTGTAAGCGAATTCCTAATATTTTGCTGATACAGAGCCGTTGTAATTATTTTATCTACAGGTAAATATCTCCATATTTACTACCATAGTTATATGAGATAAGGATATCTAAAAAAATTTCAAACTTTGTGTATAAATAATTTATGTTAATTCGAAAAAAAGTTGTTTATTTTTAGCTATGAGAAAAACTTATACTAGTTCTGACAGATCATTTTGCTTTTTAAGAATAAAGAATATTAAAAGTTATGCGTTTACCAAATATGTAGCAAACTTCCAAAACTAAAAATATAACATACAATCTAAGAATTTTCAAATAATGGAGAAAATAAATCAAAGAATACTCTGAAGGAATCTTTCGAGTTTAGGTGAAGTTTTCCCTCAGACCTGCTGAGATATACAGTTCTTCACAACGTTCCTCTCATATGAAATTCAGAAAACCCGTATTTATTAAATTGATTCTTTAAGAAAATGGCCTTGCTTTTCCGTCGCCTCTCCAATGAATAATGCCTTAATGAAGTTCGGAGATTTTTGAAGCACATAAATAACTGTCTTTAAAGATTTCGGTAACTGCCTTAATCAACTCGAACCGCATCTCGCATTAAAAGACAAACAGTAAACATGAAGTCAAAATTACGTCAGTTTAGGAAAATGCTGATTGCTTG
>BGPR01015378.1:0-13968 GCA_013235015.1 Araneus ventricosus
TTGCTCCAAACAAAAGAAAATAGAAGAAGCTTCTAAAATTTTCAAAACGTAGTTTTCTCAGATGATATACAACTTTTAAAATGAATTTAGATAACTGCGTATAATTAATTCTTCATGTATTTTAATAAGTTTATGAGATTATGAATGTTTTCTTATGAAACCATTTATAATTTTTGGCTTGGAATGTTTTCTTTCAAACATTAAAATGCAAATGTTGAATACTATTTTACAGAAGCATATATTCACTCTTATACCAAAATGCCATTTTTCAAATTCGCCAAAACATTTACTGCTGCAAAACAATTGTATGGACGAATTTTCTGATTCGTTTCTTTTGGTTTCACAGAACTTCCGTGGTGAGGGTTCACATTTGTTTTCCAGTAACCATCCAATTTAAGCGATTGCCAAATCCAATTGGATTCCATATTAAGCGCCAAGTTCGAATTAGTTCTTTATTGAGTACACAAAGCGCCAAATGGAGCGATAAAGACTAATTAATGCTATCTTTCCACAAAGTTAGGCTCTTATTTTAAGTAAACATTCAGAGCTTCAACAATCGGAACATAAAATTTAATATTTTCAAAGTATCCTTAAGTCATAACATTAGAAAACTCCACTTTAAACATTAATTAATATCTTAAAAGAGAGTGTTGAAATTTCGAAGATTTCCATTGACTTAACATTATCACCGGAAGTTTATAATGTGGAAGTCCTCTTTTACCGCAAATAAACAAAACAGAAAACTCGTCCATAGGTTAGCTACATCTGCTTTCAAATAGTTATATCTGATATACACTGTGGTCATAAATTATTGGACCCATTTCAAAATGTAATAAAACCAGAGGTATTGGTCTGCTCTAAACTTTCTCGTATACTTTCTAAGTGGAGATTCATCAAAATCTCGAGTTCGAATTTTTTTTCACGATTACAATACTTTCTCTTTGTATACTTCGTATACGAGAAAGTGAAAGAAACAAACAAACAAACAAACCTGAAATCAAATATCTGTTGCCACGTTTCAAAAAAATATTACTTTGAAGCAGGCGCGATAAAATAGGCAATGTAATGAATACAAAAGCGAAAATTCTGCTTTGTAATTGAATTCCCAAGAAAACAATTTATACTACCACAACCGTAACAATTGCAAAAGCGTGTAAATAAATGTTTTCGATAAAATAAGATCGGATTACAACAATAAAAAAATTGTTAAGATTCATGTTTGAAAGCATTATAGGAATAAAATATAAAATTTACAACAATAACAGAATGCTACCAGTACTTTGAGCATGAGAATCGGATTAAAAGAAATTGAATATGCAATTTGAACGCCTCTTTTTGACAGATTTGGCCCAAAATTTTATACGGACCTACATTCATGACGATAAAACTGTGTACCCAATTTTACCCATCCAGCTATTCAAGTTTTTGAGTTATAGCGTTCACATGACCGCGGACATACAGATAGACAGATTTCCCGTTAACGGATTTTGTCCAAAATTTGATAGAAACCTACAAAATATGTTTAAAGACCACATACGAAATTTCATCCCCGTAGCTCTAATAGTTTTCGAGTTTTCGTGTTCACAGACAGACAGACACGATTCCAAAATTGTGTTTTTCGGACTCAGGGATGTCTAAAACGTTGAGATTCGTCAAAATCTCGAGTTCGAATTTTTTGACGATTACAATACTTTATCTTTGTATACTTCGTATACGAAAAAGTAAAAAAGTAATATTGTTACAATACGTTATTTTACTTTACATGAGAGAGCAAGTACAAAAGTTTTTTTCCGGATAGGTGGCGTACCATTACGGCGTTCTAAATATGCTAAAGCGAGAGATTTTCATACGCAATGGCTCCCGATCAGAAAAAGCCGATGCGCGTTTTGTGGTTTCATTTTTTAGTTCTTCTTGAATACCTCGAAAACTATTCAGTTTTCGAATTACAATTGATTTAACAAATTAAAGAGAGTAAAGTTTCTTATAAATGCATGCTTTTATTTTTCTTTTAGCTTTAATAATTTCGCATATAATTGTTCTCAAAAATGGGAGATTTCCAATAACCTATACCACCGTAAAGGCACGTTATCTATCAGAAAAAAAATTAACATGCGCTCTCATTTATAAAAAACTGTTTAGCATTAGTTTTTATTATGTCGTATTACTTTTTTATTAATTCTTGAAGTGGGTCTAATAATTTATGACTACTTTGCATGTATAACCAGAAGTCGAGCCATCCCTGCCCTGCAGAGCATCTGGGTCAATTGAAGAACTATCACTGCTACAGCTCTGATACTAAGGTCGAAGTCCTAACGGGAACGTCCCGGCCCATCCTGAAGGAGGTACGTATCATCATCGATTACTGTACCCATGTCCAGGAGCGAGATCCATTTTAATTATTTAGCAATTTCTCATCCACGTACTCGTGGTGACCCCAAGTGGGAGATATGTGGTATTATAACCAGAAAACTGGATCACCCACCCTGTCTAAGTATCCGGGTAACTGAATGACAGCCGCCGCAATAACTTCGAGTACCGAGACCGGAGTCCTAGTAGTCCATCACCGGGCCACGGCCCGACCCCACCTGAAGGAGGTCCGTTCTATTACTGGTGGAGGGACCCAAGCCCTACCATTACTATATCCACAGGGGAAGCGACTTCCTGCTTACTTATCCGGCAGCAAGTCATATCCGTGTACTCGCGGTTCCCCCGTGGGAGTATGTGATATTATAACAGCAACGAAATGAATAATGCTATTTCAGATGATTTTTAAATTATACTGACTCTGTTAATATGAGTTATTTTGAATTTTATTGTTGCAAAAGACAAACACATTGTAATAGTTATAAGCTTATTATTACAATAAGTCACAAAATTTTAAAAAAATTAAAAATTATTTCGATGATTTTATTACGAAATTTGCAATAAAAATGGCTACTATTCAACTAGTAGATAAGTAAAGATCTGGCGAAAATGCAACATGGTCATTATTACGACCCTCCCCTGGTTCATTGCCCCACCCGTCGGTTGGACTCGAACTCCACTCCTGGTTAAGAGTTCTACAATTTTGTGCAGTTGTGTATTTTCGATTACAATAGACTATTTAAATATTTCCAGAACATAATTACTAGTTAATCGATTAATTTGAATTAAATTTTTATTCAATGCAAGTGCTTGCGCCTGGTAATTAATTTGAAAATATAAATTGATTGCGAGATTCTACAATGCTTATAAAAATGTATTATGAATGAAAGGTAATAAAATAATAAAATAACTGAATAAAATAAAATAATTCAACCTTTTTAGTACATTATTTAAAGTGTGTTTCTAAAGACTATTTTTATTGATTTAAATTAAGTTCTAATGGTTATTCGACAAAAAGAAATCATCTATCGCCATGAATTCACTCAAAATGTACCTAATCATACTTCATAATTTTGTAAATCCTCTAACTTCATTGAATTTATTAATCATTCAAAAGATAGAGCTCAAGATTCGGTAACACAACCACAGTAAAGCCTTAAGGATCTTTAACCAGTAAAGAAAGTTTCCGTTCTCTACGAGGAGTTAATATTCTTCCCAAACAAGTTAGGCATCCATCTTCCCTATCCTGATTTTATCATCCATCACAATTAGCCGAATTTCGGTCTCCACCCATGTCACCTCGGGTACATGTTACTTGTTTGCTCCTAAATGAAGTGCAACATAACGTATGAGGTTTTGTACTCTTTTACTCTTTGTTTGGTTCTCAGACGCTCGTTCCCAACAAAAAAAAACTTAATGAAGGATGGTACCTGCTAAAACGTGTCTTTGTTAAGTTTGTCTGAATTTAGGATGCTTCCGTTGTATGTACTATCATTAACAATATGTTTGATAGATCTTCATCATTAGCGCTGTGTTACTAAATAGATGTTGTTATTTGAGTTTTTATAATCGCACAGAAAAGAAATACAGAGTAATCATAAATTATTGGACCCATTTCAAAAATTAATGAAAAAAAGCCTATAATGTAGAACTATGTTTTTTTAATGAGAGTAGCTCAAAATTTTTTCAGATAGGTAACGAGTGAAATTAAGGAGTGAAAGTCTCCTTCATTGATGCACGTTCCCTTTCATTTCTCATACCAACCCTTGATGAAGCTCCTGCTTGGAGACTGACAACTTCGATACTCTAACCTCATAAATCTTTGCAGGTTACAATTTGTTTGGTTTCGTGGAACCATAGACGTGCCACACATGCATCCTGCTGCACTGTAGCCATTTTGACACTTGCGTCGGATTGTGCGGATCTATTGCGCAGTAACGGCGCGTTACCTATCTGAAAAAAAAACTTTTTGGGCTACACTAACATTTAACCTTCGAGCGGGTACGCGTTTGCAAGAGATACTTAAATAGTGCATCCTATTATATATTTATATCGTTATTTTATATATTTAAGTCCAATTTTATTTATAATATCTTGGTATACTATTAGGCTAATAAATGCAGATAACATAAATAAAAGTTGCATTTATTATTTAAATAACACTATATATATATATATATGTAATACGATGCACGATATGTCGTAAAATTTGCGTAAGCGCGCCCTCTGGAAGGTTAAAGAAAAACGAAGTTGTTACATTGTAGGGATTTTCTTTTATTAATTTTTGAAATGGGTCCAATAATTTATGACTACTCTGTATACCTAATAAACATCACCGGATAATCCTTCGTAATGCATTTGTGGCTAAGGTTATTCTTAGCGAACCTGATGTAAAATAACAATAAATCTAAACATGAATCATACTTATGAGTACAACG
Source organism: Araneus ventricosus (assembly GCA_013235015.1). Lineage (NCBI taxonomy): Eukaryota > Metazoa > Arthropoda > Arachnida > Araneae > Araneidae > Araneus > Araneus ventricosus. The sequence goes on from BGPR01015378.1 coordinate 4,803, forward strand.
TTATTTTTCTGAAATCATAAAATTAGGAAGAAAATTTGATATTCAAGGTAGTATTATGAAGGAAGATTTCAGAGTTCAAACTTTTCATTAATCTTTTTAAGGCGATCAGGGACCTTCAAAATCATATTTTTAAATTTTAAACTAATCAATTCGAAATTTTGCAGGGAGTAACAGGAGCACTATATAAGACAACACACAAAATTTCATTGCAATATATTTATTTATTTCCGAGTTAAGGGTAGAAATGTAATTTTTAATAACAATTAATGCCTTTTATGATAAATGTTCCAGGCGCTTCAGTTTTCGTTCAACTTTCATGACATTTTATACAAGTATAAAAACATATATGGAGAAGAAATGTTGGCATTGATATAGAAGTTAATTTGTTATTAAACTGTAAATATGTAAATTCATATCAAATATTAGGCATATTTTTTTTTCTAAAATCTATAGTTTCGTGTTATTATGTGCGTTCACTTGAAATTCCTTTCTGAAACATAAAAATAAATCCGAATTTTTGTTTGAAAAGGGTTAGAGTAACCTATAAAAAATTAGAGAGATTTCGAGTAATTTTGGAGAGCCTGGAATATTTACCATAAAGACCATTAATTGCTATTAAAAGTTACCTTTATACCCATAACTTCGAAATACATAAATATATTGCAGTAAAATTTTTGTCTGTTAATTTCTGCAAAATTTCGAATTGATTAGTTGAAAATTTAAAAATATGATTTTGAAGGTCCCTGATCACTTTAATAGATACTACGTAAAGTTAATGAAGATGGTGGGGGCATTATCATATTTTTCTACTATAAACTTGTTGAAAAATAAGCATAAACTATTGTCAGTTGACACGACTTAATTTTTATTTTAGCCATTTTTTCGAATTTGTTACTTCGATAATGTGTATATGCGCATAAATTCTTACAAAATCTCAGATTAGTTTTAAGTGACAAATTTCGTATTCAAATTATGCCTATTTCTTAACATTATAAGCAAACTACAATAAAAGATATTCAAGGAAAAGAAATGCCAAATAAAATAATGTTTAAAGATACAACATATGTTTTAAAAACATTTGTCCCAAACAATGCAGCACTTAATCCTTTGCAGAGCCCATAAAACGAGATATTAATTTATATAAATTACCATTCAATATAATTGTCATAAATACTATTCATTTTTTGTCATAACTTTTTAAAAAACCTGTGTTTGGTCGAGTCCATGATTGAGAAATGGGGAGGCGTTCACTCATTTTTAAAGAAATATAATACTTCGATACTCTACTTTACTTCATAAATGCTTATATTTTTGTTTTTATTGATACTGTCGATTAAGATTTAATTATTTTAAGTCATTTGATAGTAGCTACTATTTAATTTTCTGGCTAAACAGTTACATTCATCCAAATACTGAAAAAGTCAAAAGAAATTCCAACAATGAAGTATTTGTTCTAAATATTTCAACAATTCTCAGCCCTTTTTTAATTAATTATATATTGATTTTGTAGAATTTAATTGAATCTCTTTTGTTTCTTGTGTTTTGTGAGCATTTTTTACACGAAACTAATTACACGCTAAAGAAACTAATACGAAGGAACTAATTAGTAAACTAAATCTGCATAGATTAAAAGCATACATTTTCACCAACACCAAACTAGATTGGGAACTTCATTTATGAGTTCTAAGTAAGGAAACACTAAACACTCCAAATCTTATAAAGGGTAATCTTTCATCTAATACTGCTAAAGGGTAATCTTTCATCTAATACTGCTAAAGGGTAATCTTTCATCTAATACTGCCAGAATACTGTTATTTAGATGAAGAAAAGTCATAGCGAAATAATAAAGATATCTTTTTATTTATAACCTTCCAGCGGGTGCGTTTGTACAAATTTTACGACAAACGGGATTTTTCATATTCTGTTCTCACATTCGGAGTCAAAATTGTCGTAAGGTCATTGCTGTTCTTTCATGCGACCCTTCTCTTCAGGATTCGATGGGTTTATCCGAGTTTCAAGGTGATTTCAAACTCCTTTATGTTTCTGTAGTAACATTTACGCGGCGCGCCCGCTCATGTAATCTGATATTTTTTCACGTCTTAACGTTTCAGTTTGGTAATTATACATCCAGAGCGCATTACGGCGATTTAATATTTCATTTTACATTGCCAAAAATATTTAATATGTAATAAGCCTGCCAATAATCCACCAAGCCGAAGAATTTTCTTGATCAACTTATCCCTCAGTCACATGAAAAAACATCTGACTACTCGAGCCCGAAAAATCTGATCTTGGCCATATGACATTACAGTGTCTTTAAGTCTAAATTATACATCACAATCTGAAAAAGCAAGTGAGTAGCAACCAGCATTGAGAAGAAGAGCTTGTGGTTTGTGTTTGAAAGAAATAAAACAATAATCAAAATCCATGAAATACAGTAGGTGCAATATATAGTATACTTGAAAACGTCATTCTCTAGGAAAGGTTCAATGTTTCGAATGCGAGGACAATGATTAGAAACTAATAAGAAAGTCTTTGTAGTACAATTTTAGTTTGTATTATAATCTTTTTTATTATATATTGCTTAATAACTTTTTTAGAAAATAATAGTATTAAATCTCATTGCTTTCTCCGATTTCAGTATAATTTGAAATCTTGCAAATAATATAAAAATTAATTTTCACTCTTGATGAAAGGATTTGCTTTTCTGATGTATCTCTTAATTACTATAATGAAGTAACTTACAACTGCAAGGTTAAAAATTAATAAATTTATTGTGTCGTAAAAGGTACAACGTGTGGCAGCTAATGTAAAAATTTTTAGCTCGCCCTCTGGAAGGTTAAACCTTAACAAATATTAAAGATTCCATATTTTGAGGACAATTTTCGGAGTGGATGCTTGACATAACAATTTTTCAATGTAATAGTTTATTTGAAAACAATAATTCGGAACTTTCTATTATTGAAAACTAAAAAAAGTTTTAAAAAATCATTAAAACATTTCCAAATTTTTGAAATGTAGGCCTTTTTCTGTAATCTCAATAGCTATTGATAACCTCATATTAAGAAAACACAAACTGTGCCCTATAAATTGCAGGTCTGGTGCCAATAATCCATATGACGCCGTAATTAATAGACAATAAGTCGCTTTTTATTATTTGAAAATACAGTGTCAAAATTAAAGTTTCCTTTTTAGATTTGCTTAAAACTTTAATCATGTATGGCAGTGAATGCTTTTGAACCTGGGACCTTTGGGTCCGAAGTCTCAAATCTTAACCACTAATCTTAATCCTTTCCCGGAGGCATATTTACAAACCCTACCCTGATAGAACAGAGGCAGGAAATCAGTCAATATCATTGGCTACGAGGAGCAGTGGCGTCGTTTTCATCTCTCGCACGTAGCGTACGGCAATCATAACAAAACAAGAGTCGTCCTACTTTTCTTCTCCGTTTTCCCACAGAAAACATTCTTCCGTGGGTTGTAATATTTTTAAAAATGAAATTATTTTTTAAAATATCATAAAAAAATAAAACATCCCACACTTAGAAATTATACTAATGAAAAATACACGCACGAGAGCGAAGAACGACGTCATCGGCTCTCGGCGAAGCGAGCCAATCATATTGTCCGATTTCCTGCCTCAGTTCTATCAGGGTAGGGTTTGTAAATATGCTTCCCGGAGGTAGATACTGACTTATAAGATGGCGCTGCACGGTGAACTATAGGAGCAACTCCCAACTTGTTTGATATTATCTGAATATCAAGGAAGCTGGAGGTTGCTCACCGTGTTGGGCCAACTTATAAGTCAGTTTCTACCTACGGGCAAGGGGGATTTTTTTGTCTAGTGGTTAAGGGTCGTGTCTCGGGATCCAAAGGTCCTAGGTTCTAATCTACGCATTGCCACAGTGGTGACTACCGGCCGAAGTACACGCAACACCCAACTTCAGTCCCATTACTAGATGATAGGACGGTGCACTACACATGCTGCCATCTAGTAGTGAAAGTATAAAATTTTTTGGACAAATTAAAAAATGGGTGAGAAAATTATTCAGCGGAAAAAATTTAGTTCAAGATACGGCCACCAGAGGACGTATTACCATGAAAATCTGTAGTACAGATGCAAAATCGACTTGGTGCAGTAGATGTTTTAAAACCAACAAAGTGTTTTCAGCATTCTCATTACTCACAATGGCCTTCTGCTTACGAAATTGCACTTCAATAGTTACATTATTTTTATTAAAATGCGAATTCTGCACAAGCTTCTCTATTGAAATTTTGGATTTTGATGTGATTTTTAATATCCAATAATTGCTAAAAGACTTTGAAAAATGATAATAAAATTTGAAAAAACAGGATCTGATCATCCTGAAAGAGAAAGAAAATCCGCTTCTGCAGATGTGGTAGAGGAGGTGACTATTCAAGTAGAGGAAGATAAAACTTCAATTGCATGAGTACTACAGGTTTTCACGGTAATACGCCCTCTGGTGGCCATATTTTGAACTAATCTTTTTTAATCGCTAAATGTTTTTCCAATCCCTTATTAAGTCAGCCACAAAGTATCACATTTTTCAGATGAATGGGTGCAGTTGAAGGTAGCTTTGAATAGGGAAACATAATTATGGAATCACATAATTATGGACATCCTATATATTATTACATCCTATATATTATGTAACAGGAAATGTCTGTTCAAATGAATTGAGTACGAACAGAAAACAGAAATGAAGCATGATGTTTCAGAATGTTTTTTTTCAATGCTGCATTAATTAATACGGATTTTTTCCTGAATTGCAAGAAAATAATGACATTTATTATTCATTTTCACAGTTTTCACACTAGAGTTACACAATGAAGAAGGTTAATGTATGCTTTCATGATTTCTTGTTTATTTCTAGTTATTCTTGTTTATTCTACAACAATTTTAAGAGAAGCATTACCAGTTTAAATGAAATTATTCTAAGCTTCACGCATTTGTTATCCTATGGAAAAATTTGTCGTTTGATAAGAAACTAATTTAAAGGATGAGTACCCTAGGAATTAACTTTGTCTAGACTTCTTGCCATTTTTAAATTTTTCTTATTTCTTGGAAGTAATTGACTCCCTTAAAGAATGTAATTTTCCGCTTTTTCATTCTTTTATCACATTAAGCGTTTTTAAAACTAAAGTAATTTTTTCCAACATTCTTCAAACGTTCTAATAGCTTTTTATTTCTTTAATAGTTATTTTATTTCAATCTTAAACCCAAACGACTGTTAATCTTTCTATAAAACGTAAAAGCATTTAACTTGTGAATTATTTTAATTTATGCTTCATTGATATCAGTATTCTAGGAAATATTTTGTCTATTAAAAAGTCTTTATTTTGAGATCTTCGAAAAATCATGGCGCCTTAAGGAAGTTCAAAGCAGAAGAGAATAAAAGGTGATGAAGATACTCTCAAGAAACAATCAAACTTTTGAATGCTGCAAAACAATATACAAGAAAAAAATAAGACGAATATTTATTTTCAATTACAATTCGATTATCAAAGCTTATAATTAGTTAATCATTGACAGAACTTGCAGTAAGAAGTCAAGATATTTATACTGAATAAATACAAGACATATAAAAATACAGAAAATATTTTCTATAAACTTTTCCAGAGACTGAAATTTTGAGGGATGTAAACAGCCTTTTGATTACATAATTAATGATAATTAATGACTAAATCTTTTAAAATTTATCATCAATAGACAAATAAAGTACAACATAATATTGTTCTGATAGAATAAAGACGAAGAATATATTTCATCAGTATGATGTGTTTTTTATCAATAAAATATAATAAATTCATTAATAACAGTTTTAGAAAACACATTTTTATTAATGTACAAAAAAGCAGGGTTTTATTATTTAACAGTTATAATTGATAAAATGTAACAAAAATTAAATTAAATATTAATAAAAATGAAATTAAAATTAATTGAAACTCTTTTGCATTATACGGAAAGGCGCATATGCAGCTACTTCTAATAAAATACAAAAAACAAATACAGTGGTACCTCCGAAAAGCGGACAGTCACGGGACCAAAAGTTTTGTCCGTTATTAGGAGGTGTCCGCTATTGGGGAGGACAACCTTTTCATAAAAAAGTTTTTGAATTCTGTTTGACATTTGATTGAAAATTAAGGCTGCAATTTTAATTAAAAAGGAAAAATTAATTAGATAATAAAACAATAACTATTTACTACTTTACTTTTAATTGTGAGCTAATCCTTTTATCTTGTATTGAATAATCCCAAAATGCAATGCATAGTATTTTAATTACTACTTGAAAAAAATATGTTAACAAAGTTTGATTTCTTTTTTTTACACAGCAAACCTGTTTTTCAAGGTGAATCTTCATAGGAATTAGCTTTGCTAGTCCCTCGGAATCTGCATTGTTCAGAAAGAACTGTTTCAACTGTTCGCTGTATTTCAGTGCTTCCGAATAATCTTTGATTTTGCAATCTTCCATTGGCGATTTCTCATCATCATCCTCAGAAAGGGCGAGTGCTTCAGTGGTGTCCCGATGAATGAAATAGGAAACATGCAGGTTTTCTTCCTCAATGGATAAACCGCCGTCGATCTTGACATACTTTTCAACTCTGACATTTGAATCGAAATTTTCTACTAGATCCGCAAATTCTTTTTCGTTTTTTTCAGTAGTACTGTCAGTTGCCACTTCGCTTATACTCAAATATCCTGCCTTCTTAAAACATTTTAGAACTCATCCAGGTTCCACCTTTTTAAAGGCTGATAAAGTCCAGTAAATTGCTTCCAATACAGGTACCGATTTTGCCAACTCTTCGCTGGATTTACAGGAGGAAATCTGTGAAAGCACATGTCTCAGAAGCAGCTTTCTGTATCCTACTTTAAAGCTGCGGTTAATTACCTGATCAAGTGGCTGTAGCTTTGAAGTGGTGTTAGGAGGCAAGAAAACTGAATTAATATTTTTGAGCTTTAAATCATCAGGATGGGAAGTAGCATTGTCCATGATCAGAATGCTTTTTCTCTTTTGTTTTTTAATTTTGTTGTCTAACTCCATCAACCAATTGCTCATTATATCAGTGGTCATCCACGCTTTCTTATATGACTTCCACGAAACACTAAGTTTTCGTACATCAGTGTTCTTGAAAAATCTAGGTTTCTTAGCTTCACCAATAACAACTGGAGTTTCCAAGTCTCCCAGCATGTTGCAACCCAGCAAAAGAGTGAGCCGCTCTTTTGAAATTTTCCCGCCACTACAATTGCCCTCTTAAAACATAAGGTCTTATCCGGAAGGACGCGGTAAAAGAGGTCAGTCTCATCTGCATTGAAAATGTCTCTGTCATCATATCCTTTAAGCAAAGACTTAAGCTTTCTAATCCAATCTGTTACTTCATTTGGGTTTACAGATTTTTCTCCGCCACAAATCTGTTTAAAATATATGTTGTGACATTTTCGGAATTTTTCCAGCCATCCATTTGAGGTCTTAAAAGTTTCTAATCCCAAACTTTCACCGACTTCTCTGGCTTTTTCTTGGAGAAAAACACCACTTACAGGAATATTCTTTGCACGAGCAGAACGCAACCATTTCATCAACACTTCGTCAATTTCGCTTGTTTCTGTCTTACGAAACTTCAAGTTTCGTTCGTTCGAATTCAGGACCCACATTTTTCGAATTCCTTTTTTATCCTTCAAAAGTTCACTAATCTGTCTTTTACCAACGTGGAAACGTTCGGAAAGGCTACGAACGCTCAGCTTCACCTTTCCAGCAACTTCCAAAATCTCAATTTTTCCTTTCAAATTCAATCTCTTCCTTTTCGACGCCATTTTAACACGATCTTAATCAGTTTGCAGTATATTGAATAGACAAGTAAAGTTTTAGCCTCGCCAGTAACCAACGACCAAGCCCCCAAAACAGATTTCGCGCCTCTGAATTCCAAGAAACAGGGGGAGTTTGGGAAGAACAGGAAGAAAGAAAGGGTGAAGGGGCCAGAAGAATGCCATTCTGCACATTTTAGGGTCGAATTCCATTGTGTGAAACATGGAAGGGAGGAGTCGTAAAAAGTTCGTTGTAAAGGCGCATAAACATATATTTTTAGCTTGCTTGTTAGAATTATTTTTAAATGTTTCCTAAAATAATTGAAAGTCTGTCAAAAGTACCTGTCCGCTATTCGGAGTGTCCGCTATCCAGAGGGAATAACATGGATTGTCCTATATAAAAGGACTGGGACCCGTAAAAATGTCCGTTAATTAGAGGTGTCCGCTATTCGGGAGTGTCCGTTAAGGGAGGTACCACTGTAATAGAAAATCAAAAATTATGTTAAAAAAATATATATTAAAATAGAAAAAGTAAACAATACTAATAATGATAACAATACACCTTTATGCGCTTTTTTTTTATTCTCCGAAGAAGTATCGCCATTCTGGTTCTTATCCATTTTTCTTCCATTTTCATTATATTTCTTACTTTCTAATTTTCTTTTATGTGTTTTAATTATTTGAGAATTCCTGTTGTTGAATACTATAGTTTTTGTTGATTAATTTTAGGAAAATTTTGATGATGAAATCACTTAATGCTGCTGGGTTGAGCGCGCATAAAGGTGTATTGCTATCATTATTATTATTGTTTACTTTTTATATTTATATTTATATATATATATGTATGTATATATATATATTAACATAATTTTTGATTTTATATTATTTGTTTTATTATTTATTATTTTCTACTTTTCAATTTTTCATTTGTAATTCATTATTATAAATATTAAAGAATCTTCTCAAATTCATTATTAGATGGTGTGACTTGTATGGGTTGAAAATTTAAAATTAATCGATTAACTGATAATTTATGTCTGAAAATTTTAAAATGGAAAATTGTCATCGGCAGGACAAAAGTGTACAAAATTTCAAAGTCTAGCCTACCAGGATGTAAACAAACAAATCATTTGCAAAATTTAATTTTTACAAACATGAAACATACCAAGTTAAATAAAAGCATTTAATAAATGGGACTGCATGTCAGAAATATAATACAAAACTGCAGTAAATCTTCTTAAAAAGTTAGATACTAGATGAAGTGATTTATAATGAAAAAATTTACTTTGCAATCTAGTTTTATTAAACGCTATAATGACATGTTGAATCACTAAAGAGTTTTTT